>QZCP01000227.1:38335-74135 GCA_003956705.1 Brevipalpus yothersi | reverse complement strand
TAAGGGCAATTTTGTTTCCTCGTCCAGAGGTAGCTCAGATTCATTTCCGTTTCCTCATCCAGAGGATTTTCAGGTTTCCTTTTTCCTGTTTTCACCTTAGATTATCTGAGTGAGCTCTTCGTGAGCATATTGTATTGCGCATACTTAGTTCAGTAACTGGTGTGCGACAGTGTGCAGTTTGCCACTGATTGTCAAGCAGCGAGCTTGTGTGTTTGTCGGAGCTTGGAGCAGCCAGCTACCAACTCCGAAGAGACTTGTCGTCTCACCTCTTTTTTGGCTTGTCGCCTTTCTGATTCAATTGGACTTGTCGTCCGCACCTCATTCTGATAGAGGACACAACCACAACACAGTGCCAGGAAGGCCAGTAGTGGACTGTCAACTGAGTGTAAGGCAGCAAGCACTGCTGGAAGCGAAAGAGAGCCTTGTCGGCATCTGAGTGTGAGCGACTGCATCGATTGCGCTTGGGTGTAAGGTCTTTTTTGAGCTGCCCGCTCCTGTGAATTTCTATTTTTCATCTATCTGTGTTATTACCTCTTGTCTTGTGTGCTAGTTATAATGCCTATTACCTTAAGAACAGGTCCAGGCAGACCGTCCAATGCTGAGCGAGCTGCACGGCTGGCTGCCGCTGCAGAAGCTGAAAACATCAGAGCTGCCCGCTCACAATCAGAAGCCAATGCCAATGATGGACTTCCCGTCCAATCTGATCAGCAAGATCAAACAACTCAAGTTGAACAATCAACCATCAACTTTGTTCAGCAACAGGATAGTTCCCCTCCTGCCAGTGTGTCACAGCCATCCAATGCTAATGGTGTGTCTGACACCGATGAGATCGCTTCTCAAATTCTTTTACCAAATGCTTCGCCGGAAGTAGTCCGCAGCATCTTAGAAATGCATGGTGTAGTAGTTCCTCTACCTTTGTCTCTCGCCATCAGTAAACTACAGCAAGTAGTTCGTACTCTAGGTACATTGTACAGTTTACCTATTGATTTCAATTGCATCTCAGTTAGCGAATTGAAAGTTTTTGCCTCTCCTCGATGGATGACTCGTCTTCGAAAGAAAGGTTTACCAGAAGATGAGATCCTCATCCTAGTTCAGCATCTAGGTATTTTCACTGATAATGACATCCGCTGTCTAGACGATGAAACAATCGAGGCATCCAGCCTAAGAATAAGTTCAAAAAATAAGCTTCTCGCTTTGAAATATAAACTTTCAGGAATAAGTTTTCCGAATCGAAGTTCGAATGAATCGATTTCAAGCTCATCCATTTCCACATCGAGTGATGATGAGAATATTCCTCCTCAGTCGGCATTGAATAGCCGTAGATCGTCCAGATCAATTCAACCAAATGAGTTGAACAACATAGTTCCATTTGAGCATGTAGCTTCTCGTCCAGAGATTCCTCCTCTTTCAGCCCATCAGAAATTCAACAAATTAGTTTACTCAATGGAACTGAAGCCAATAAAAGATCCATTCGTGTGGATAAACGAAGCACGATGGAAACTAGTTAATTCTCCATTAACTGATGCTGAGCGCATCATAGTATTGAAAAGAAACGCGATTGGTGACATCAGAGATGCAGTCATCAAAGTTGACCAGCTAGGTCTTAATAGTTTTGAAGATTACCTATCGAAGGTGCGATCAATCATTTGTAGTACTCCAAAATTCTTCTTGCTCGAGAATGAGATACAAAATTTACGCTATCATCCCAGGGATGATCCTATCGAATTCATTCATTTTCTCACTGAAAAGTTGAAACAGAGATCCAACAAGGATTCGGTAGATGAAGAGATCGTTCTCACTCATTTAAAGAATAAAATTCCTCGCGAATTACGTAAGAAAGTCGTGAAGAAAGGTGCAGGGTTAGATCTCGAAACCATGTCCAATGTTATGGTTCATTTTCATAACGATTTCAAAGACGAACAACAAATGCATCAGGTGAGGATGATGAGAAATCAGCAGCAGCATCACCATCAGCAGCGAGCTGTAAATCATCCACCCAGAATCATTCATCGTTATGAGCCGAGAAAACCAGTCCAAGGTGTTTCTCACACGCGTGCGTCCAATAATCATCACCACCAGAAGTTTCCTCAACGGAAAAGTGAAAATAATATAGTCTGCTACGGTTGTGGTAAATCAGGACATTACCGGACTTCTTGCCCCCTGAATACATCTCGTCCACACCCAGTGAATCGATCAGTGCCTGCCATACAGCCTCCTGAACCTAAGCCATCAAATTCTCAGGAATCTGGTGCTAATCAGCCTTCTCTTTCGTGGCAAAGAGAAAAGACTTCTCTTATAGTCTTCAGTGACCCAGCCCCACCATCCACTCATTCATCGGTTGAAAACAGCTGCGAGCAACAACATCAGCCGCCATTTGCCGGTGAGAGTGAAGCTGAGCAACAGCATATCATCGCTGAAGTCAGCAATAGAGGTAAGAGGAAGAAGCAATCTTCATCAAATTGTATCGTTCTTGGTGAGCTTCAGTGTCTCAACCTTTTCTCTGAAATTCCTCATCCTCTTGGGATCGAAGAAGTTGTTGAAGAAAAGATTCCTCTCGACGAGGTAGGTGATCTAATTGAGTACCAAACTCTTACTCAAGCTGAGCGCGAAATGTACCGAAGATTTCGTGGAATGCATTATTACGCTCCGAAAGCCTTTCCTCAATGTACAGTTATGTTACATTCTGAGACTAATGAAGTGAAACAAGTAGCAGCAAGCTGTGATTCATGTTCCCACATTTCGATTATTGATTATGATTTGGCACGAAGCCTGAAATGGCCTATCAAAGGCGAACCATATCCCCTGCACGGGTTGGAAAATGTTGGTGTGTACACCGTAGGTTCGATTTTCGTGTTAACCCGAATAGGCGAGCTTAGTTCAGGATACACCCAAGAGATATTCGTTCTACGAAATTTTCCTCCCAAACTCCTACTAGGTTTACAGCTACTCTCTCTCTATCAAGCAGATATTAAGCTCCGTCCAGATGGACACCAAGTTTTCTCGAATTTCCCCATCACATCTCCTCTTCAGATAGAGATGAGACTCTGTGATGAAGATGAACTTCATCAGCTTTTCCTTCTGGGTTCTACACCCGAACCAGTTTACGAATTAGAACCCGAAATTATTGATGTCAAGCGAAAGTCAACTCTTCCTGAGTTAGAATCTAGTGAAAGTTCTTTCAAACGCTCTAGAAGCATGAATTATTGTCTATTGATACAGTTTCTTCCCGAAAATGAAGTACAACTTTGCTTAGCAGTAGATGATTCCACTTCTCTTTCTTGGCCAGAATTATTTTCCAAACAGATTAGTTCTGATCTCTCTGATCCTCAGCGAGCAATTATGCTCAAGATGCTCTTAAACAAGCGTCAAGCTTTTGCCCGAGATTCAACCGAATTAGGGTTCGTCCCTCATGAAAAATGCAACATTAGGATAGATATTGGTGATGAAGTTATTCCATTCGAAAAACCTTACCCATGTTCAGCAGTTAAGCGTCTTGCTTTCTCTAGTGTCTGTTCAGAATTAGAAGCAGCCGGAATCATTTCCGAAACAACCTCTCCAGGAGGATCACCAGCACTTTTAGTAGCCAAACCTGATGGTTCATGGCGACTTGTCGTCGATTATCGCGAGCTCAACAAACGCATCAAGCGCAAACGTTATCCGATGCCTAGAATAGATGATTTCCTAACAGCTCTTCAGCACAAACGATATTTTGCAACATTAGATCTCCTGCATGGATATTATCAGTTAGAATTGCCTCCCGAAGAACGTCCGAAAACTGTCTTCGTGACACCAGATAAAAAGTATCAATATAACCGTTTGCCGATGGGTCTTGTCGACGCTCCATTCTACTTCCAATATATCGTTAACTCGATGTTAGGTAGCTATCAATATAAGATCTGTCTAGGATATTTCGACGATATTTGCGTCTTTGGTGATTCATTCGAAGAACTTATTCATAACATCCAGTTAGTCCTCGATCGATTGATCGAATGGGGTTTTAAGGTTAAGATTAGTAAGACAAACTTCGGTTCCAAGGAATTCGATTTCCTTGGTCACATAGCTAGTGGTGAAGGCATCAAGCCAAATCCAAGAAAAGTTGAACAGCTTCTCGCCATACCTCCGCCCAGGAATATCAAAGAACTTCAAAGTTTTCTAGGTTTAGTAAACTACTTCTCCAGATACATAGAGAATTACGCCAAGATAGTTGAGCCACTCTACCGATTAGTTCGCAAAGAGCGAAAGTTTTCCTTCTCCAAAAGTGACATCGAAGTCATGGAAAAATTAAAACAAGCACTCGCACAAGATTGCATGCTCTATCATTTTGATCCTGCTCTCAGAACCCGACTTGCCGTCGATGCATGCCATTCTGCCGTTGGTGGAATTCTGCTTCAGCATCATGCCGAACATGATAGTTGGAAGCCCGTGAATTTCTTCGGCCAGAAGTTGAAACCATATCAAATGAACTATACCGTTAGCGAAAAAGAATGTTTGGCGATCATTGTTGGAATCGAAAGAAACCGACAATACCTAGAAGGTATAGATTTCGAAATTCTAACTGACCATCATGCATTATGTCAGTTACCCAGTACCAAGTTCAAAAACGGTCGCATCGAGCGATGGGCGATAATGCTCTCTGCATTTCGTTATACTGTCACCTATCTTGAGGGAAAATATCATCCAGCAGACTGTCTTAGTCGGAATCCCAACGAATGGGCACATCGCAAAGGCGAGCCGAATACTAATTGTAAAGACGAGCTCTTCGAGTCCTATATTGTCTTAGATTATCCATCCATTGAGAAACAGTTAGAATCCAAAAGGTTAGGTTCCTCCATTCAAATCAGCTTAGACTCAGCCTTTCATCAAGAAAATAAGAAATTCGCAAAGAATCAATATTTGCATGCTGGCTACAAGCCAATAATCGACGCTCTCCGTGAGCAGCATCCAACTCGATTATTTCGAAAATATTCAAAGAAATATGCACTATGTGAAGATATTCTTTATCGCAAACCAACCACAAAACGACCATATTATCGTTTAATGATCGATCCTTCTTCCTTGCTGGAAATATTCAGAGCCGAACATGGAGATCCACTCGGTGGACATTTCGGCTTCGACAAAACATACTTTAATATTAGCCGAAAGTATGATATGCCAGGTCTTGTCGACCGCCTGAAAATTCTTGTTGCTTCCTGCATCAAGTGTATCACCGGTAAGATCAGTACTCATCCCGAATTCATCAGGCAGATGAAACCAATCGGGAAATTCCCGATGCAAATTGTCGAACTGGACGTAATGGGTCCAGTACCATCATCATTTAAGCAAAACCAACTCATCGTCGTGATGGTAGACTCGCTCACTAGATTTGTATTTGCCAAACCAATTCGCAACCAGCGAGCCAAAAATATCATCAAGTTTCTCGATGAAACTTTCACTCAATTTGGATATCCAGAAGTCGTCCAGACTGATCAAGGCCGTAATTTTATTAGCGACGAGCTGAATAGTTATTTTACAGAGAAGAATATCAGACATCGAGTCTCTACTCCATACCATCCACAGTCCCAAGGTATCGTGGAAAGAACAAATGATACACTTGGAACTCAGATTCGTGTATTCATACAGGGTAAACCACTTCGTATGTGGGACACCTTTGTAGCTCCGGCAGTCTTTGCCATCAATAATTCTCTCAACCGATCAACTGGCTTCACGCCTGCCTCTCTCATGTTTGGAATCCGGTTCCGGAAACCAGCCGATAACCTATTTCCTTCCCTTTCCCAGGTAGAAGATGTTGCACTCAATCGGCAGCAAGCCAGAGAAAAGCTAATCGAAAACCAGCTCAAGTACATTGAGGCTGGAAAGAACGCACAAAGTCCTATCGAGATAGGCAAAATTGTCTTTATAAGACAGCATCTCGCTGATGCGGGTAAAAAGCTTTCACCGAAATTTAAAGGACCATTTCTCGTTCTAGCAAAGAACGGTGCCGTAGTTGACCTCATAGATATTACTCGCAAGAAGCGATTCAAGAGTAATGTATCTCAATGCAAGCTCTATCGAGGAGCCCTTACTCCAGCCATGGAGAGTGCCATTGCTACTTATTTGCCTGCTCCTCGCAGCAGTAACAATTGCAGAACTATTGCTCCAGAATTATGCCGCCGAGGCGAGGAGAAGAAGAAGAAGAAGGGAAAGAGAAATCTTTTGCCTTTGACCGTTGAAAAGACAACTCAGCGGGAAGCTGCACCATCTCAGCGCGAAGCTGAAGCCATTAATTGCCCTGACTCTTTCTCAGAGGCTAGTGAGAACGAAAGAGAATTCGGTGATGGTCATTTCGGTGACCAACCCGAAGATCTGAGTGCTTCAGAGTCCAACTCACAGTATGAAAGTGCATATTCAACCTCAGGCGATGACCAAGAAAGTCATCCACAGGCAATCGATGCCAACAAAAACCAACAAAACCCAGAAAAAGTTCCCCTGACCAAGCTCCCTGCTAAGCGTCAGAGTGTGAAGAATGAAAAAATAAGTCAGCGACAAGCTGCACAAAAACCTAGAGATGAGAAGAAAATTGACTCTCTGAGTCATGCTATTCGATCTGCCCGATCGCGTGATAACTTTCTGGAACATTCCAGAGAACATCCAGTTCAATTGAATCATGAGTCAGAATCAGATCCCGATACTGATGGCAACGAGCCAATTGCTTCACGAGTCCGGAGACGATCCGATCGTAGGTGTCTGATACCTACGCCTTTCCTTTACTCTTTCCTGATCCTTCCTGGATCATCTCACTCAGAATCAGATACATTGACTCCCTCAAAAATTGAAACAGTGTCTCTGCCCGAGAAATCATTACATTTCCGTTCCCCTCAATTTGAACAAGCAAACCAAACCGATCTTCCCGATCAAAATCTTTCTCATTCTCTGTCTATTTCAATTCTCCATCTACATGATGATTATCGATCTAATCTTCACAATTGCTTTGCCTGTTTTCATCCTCATCACTTTCATTGCGATGAGATAAATTCATTTGATTTTATTGACAATAATTGGCGAAGCCATCGAGGCAAACTAAACAATTATATCGCTACTCGTTTCCCTGTTGGTCGTCGAGACCAGGCCACTGCCCACTTTGACCCGAAGTCGCAGCACATTGGTCCTACCGAAGGAAGTTACTTGGAGAAGTTTCAGAGAAGAATTCGCTCTGTTTTACCACTTGCTGTGGGCTGCATTCGCTTTCCATGGGATGACCATGTACCTCGGGAGATATTTCCGTATCCGCCCGAACGCCTTGCTGGCCTCCTTCATATTCACTTCGTTCATTTGCCTGCTCACCGAGCACTCAGTATATTTCCATTCTCGAGGTTGGCTAAAGGCCTAGGGTTGAAGCTTAACCACCTCAGTTGGTTTCCTGTGCTCATCGCGTCCACTTCCCGTGGCCAAGTTCCTTCAGTGCTCAACACTTCCAGTGCTCTTCAGTATCAGCATCCAGCTTACATCATCATCTTGTTTGCTCTCTGCAATGGAGAATTTCTCATCATTTTTGTGGACTTTTCTCATCTTTTGCATCTATTTTGTGTTGATCTTCCTTCCACTTGCTGTGGTCGTTTACACCATCTCTGCATTTCCAATGAAGTTGTTGTGCCAAATCTCATCGCTTCTCGCGAATTCAACCATCAGCCAAGAATAATTTCTCATCACATTACAGTGTTGTATGTGTCCGATCGTCCTGATCATCACCATTTTCATCATCACCATCATTTTTGCCCATCTTGTACAAACTATGCCACCGATACCAGAACAACCAGTTCACGACAGTACCGACAAGGTGTACATTTGCATTTATATTTTCGCAATGGTGAGTCTTATGCTGACACATTATATAATCGCCAAGATTATTGTAGAGAAACAATAATCAGTAAAACTTTTGATAAACTTTTGCGCGAAGCAAATCATTTCAATTCGAAAACTTTCGATCTTGTCGATCATCTTCGGTGCCAAACCTCTCAGTTTCTAGTTGATGGGAAATCAACAGAATTGTTGCTCTGTCCATCATCATTTCATTTCATCATCGAGGTTTGCCTGGCCGGCAGTAAAGATCAATTGTCGCCTCTTTCAGCACGAAGCTGTTCGTCCAGAACAATCATCATCATTTTGCCTTCCATTCGGAATAGCATTTCGATTAAGAATCATTTTTGGTCGCAATCGCTGCGAAACGAACATTTCTTTGCTTATTTGATTGCTGGCCGCAATAGCATTGTTTGCAACACCTCAATTCATATTGCATCATCTCGGAAGTTTCCTGCATCCAGCACTTCCGCTTTCAAGGCCAACATCCGCATCCGTTGCGATTGCTCATCTGCTTGCCGCAGTTCACCGGTATCATCCACTGTCCTACAGTGCTTTCTTGCTTCTTCTCTATTGAATGGAGATCATTTTGGTTACTCACCGGTCTTCCTGACTAGCATCATCATCATGTCACAAGCTTCATCTAATGAGCGCGAAGCTCCAAGATCATCTTCAGCGCCAAGCTTCTCTGATATCATCAAACTTAAAGTTCGAATGTTTTATAAGCAACCGCTGCTCAAGCTACTGCCTCCAATTAATGTACATGGTTTCCGTGAGGAACATGTATCATCCACATTGATGATTGAAGAGGATAAATTCCTCTGTAAACTATGCTCTCATTACTTCCGCGGTATGATTCGCTGTCGAAACTGCTCATCAGTTTACTGCATCGCTTGCTGCGAAATACTCAAACAATTTAAACATCAGTTGCCTTCACATATTCACCTGCACGGTGATGGAAATTTCATCTGTTTGGAATGCTTTCCCAGCAGGCAATTTGGTGAAGAAGATGTTCCTTCATCTGGTATTCTTGACACTTATCGAGAAGCACTTTTCATGTGTCCTCGATTAAATTGCACTGCCAGAATGCTCATTACTGACTACGAAAGTCATGTCCAATTGTGTTCTCGCGGAGAGATATTTGATCCTCCCGATTTCGATCTCCTTAGTGCAAACCCTGAATTCTCTGATCTTGTTCAAATGATTGCCATTGCCAGAGATAATTACCCACGAAGGGTTGTGCCTCTTTCTCCTCGGCCTCATGCTCCTCATCCAGAGGTTCATCGATTACCAATTACAGCACCCGGTCCCACATCAGTGTACCTTCAGAACCCAACGTTGGTTCAGCGTCCAAGCGATACCTTATCAGTGGCGTCCAGCCAACGTACTTCGCTACCCACCATCAATGTCGACTGGAATGTTGAGCGATCTGTCAGTCCATCTGATCCTGGTTTCATCATCAGTTCATCAGATGAACAATCATGTAACACTGCTCTGGCCGAGCGAAGGAGAGAATTTGCCGTTGTTCGCGACCTCCATGATCCATCCACATCCGATCAGCCTAGCCCTCGTCATTCGAGATCGAAAATCCCAGCAAGGGAAAGTTCATCAGGAACTGTTGCCATTCCTGCCCCGGAAGAAGCCGGCCAATGCTCACTTCCTACTCGTACTCGTCGTCGTTCTGAAACTCGCCAAGAGTCTGAACCATCTGCCACTGCCAGCACTTCTCGTACACCACAGTCTGGTCCTCAACCTTACGATGGGCCACCAAGGCCACACTTTCCAACTGGCTCTTCAACTGGAGAGAATACTCCAGAGTTCTGTGCCGCTTTTCGCGAAGCCGTTGATGACTACATGTCGGGTGGTTATCCTGATATTCGACACATGATGCCTCCTCCGACTGTCTCTGAGATCCGCCGAGGAATTCAACGCTGGCCAACCAGGCCAACTGTTCATGTTGAATCATCCGCTCCATCAGCATCTTCATCCTCAGCATCCGCTGCTCCATCATGCGCTCCTTCTCGTCCACAATCACGAGCTTCCAGCTCAGATGAATCCGTCCAATGTTTGGAACCACCAGCACCCGCTCCACGAAGGAGAGTTCTCGCGCTGAGACATTCAATCAGTTTTCCAATCCGAGATCGCCTGACGCGACATCAGCTCCATGATATGAATACTTTCTTCAACTCTCTTGGTCTTGATTTCAGTCGCATCTCGCGTTCTGATGGATTTGTTTACGAACGTGAAGAAGTTCGTATCCGCCACCAAAATTGGGCAGCACGCCCATCAGCGGTTCCTCCGCGCGTTCCAGAATGGATGGAACCCATTATCAGCCGTAATACAGACGTCAATTTCCCTGTAGATTGTACCATCTCGATTTACACTCAATGTGCTTTAGTTAAGCTTTCCGATTACGAAGAACCATCGCTCCGCGCGATCTGGGTTGCCATAGTTCGGAATACTGGTGAAACAGTATTCGAGACTTTTATTCGCTACAAGCGCCGATATATTCTCAACTTCCAGCATCAATTTCACAGACTTCATTGGAATCAAATTCGATTTGGAGCGAATCCAAGCACGGTAATCAAACAAGTTGCTGAATTCCTCTTTGTTGCAAAGAATATTATAGGCGCCGAGCCTGAAGCACATCTTGCATACTTGGGCTTCTCGCCCGATCAAATACTCATCGTTCGACCAAAACTCATCGATTTGACTAGATTCTACTCACCGCGAGTCCATGGATCTTTCAATATTCGCTTCATTGCCCATCTCATCTTTAATCGAACCATTGTGTTCCCGTCCAGACATCCACCAACCTTCACCGCTCAAATTCTCATGAATTTGTATCGGCTATCGAAGCCATTAATTGATCAGCCTCCTGAGCAATGGTCTCCCAATGCATGGGTAGCCAGGCTTCTCGCCTTTACATTTGTTGATCGTCAGTATTGGCCTGTCCGGCTTTTGGCTTCCTGCCAATACACACACAGTGATCCATTCCCGCAATGGAACTTCGGTCAAGATTATGCCAATCCAGAAGATTGGAGAGCGTTCCACCCTAATCCTGATGCCGATCCGTCCATGTCAAGAGAATTAAGAATTGCTCGCCAAGTCGATCGCGATATGATTGACTGGAATTTCCAAGAGCCTGCACATAGTCCCATCGATTGGGATGCAGCTTACCAAGAATCAGCACCTCAACAAGAGGATCCACTGCCGCATTACGACGATGCTCAGTTTTCCGAAGCGGTAGCTCGAAGTCTTCGTCCAGAAGAACAAGTTGTTCCAGAGGCTGCACGCCAAGAAACTCCACCGCCAACGTTCGGTGATACTGTCCCTACTGCATATGATGACTTATATGCAATTGCTCCCAGCCAGGGACTGATTTCTGATGATCAAAATGCACAATTAATTGAAGAACACCTCAATAATGATTCTCAAGACATTGCCTTCGCGGCTGCATCGATACTATTCGATGATGCTCCTGCCAATGATCCTCAGCTCGATGCTGAAATTCGAGAGATTGCCGAGTTCGGTATATCTGATGTTCCTCATCCTGATCCAGTTAATCAAACTGAGCAGCTTCCAGCTGAATCAAACATCGAAGAAAAAGATTCTCAAGCACCTGAAGAAGAAGACGAGCCAAGTCCAGCATTCTCACCACTTGCACCGTCCACCGAGGACACCATACCAGCGCCTTCCACAAGCGATCAGCCTCCAGCCATCGCACCGTCCTCAGCCGCTACCCAGGTAGTCTCATCGCAGGATCTGCCCGATCAGCTCGAAGCATCCACAATTTGCTCACAAAGCTTGGAAAATCCAAGTCCAACTCCATCAGCGTCCAGCTCTCAAGCTCAAGCTCCAGTTGTTCGTCCAAAGTTACCTCAGCTTCACCAAGGAGAAGCTCACTACGTGGAATCTCACCATCGTCCCTACGGGAATATGGTCTCCTGTCGCAAACCACATCATCTGGAACTTCTTTGCTGAATCCCGCTGTCCGTCAGCACACCTGTCCTACTCTCGTCAGTGGGAAGAAGAAGAATAAGAAGAAGTCCGCCAAGGACAAAGCTGCCACTCCATAAAGACACTTCCAATTTATACTCGGCGTTTTCCTCGCCATCATTGGGAAGGTGTCTTGATCATGAGGCGGGGGTATGTGGCAAGAAATGCCAACCCTCCCAATGACGCCAAGTCAACCACCTCATTCATTCACTTATTATATTATTTTATACTTTTCCAATACTTATTTTATAATTGAACTGAACCATTGCCATTGCTTGGCCTATATATGCACCCATTTTCGGCCATCGAGGCCAACTCAGTTTCCGTCTCCGCTGACCCACATCTGTTCCACAGATGAACCGACACTTTCTGCCACTCGATGGCCACTAGCTTCCGCTAACTCAGTTTCCGCATCCTGGGCTCCCTGCCCGAAAGTATATAAGACCGATCTGTTCCTTTGTTAGGACACTTGTAACCCTGCCGTTCAAGTCGTTACTCTGCCCGACCACCGACCGCCCTGGTCATTCAGTTTTGTACTCTTTCTCTCTCTCTCTTTTCCATCTCTTTCTTTTCCATCTTTCTCATTAAACTTATTCGTAATCTAAGTTTGTGCTCGACGCACTGTCGCCTACTTTCGCCCCAAAATTCGGTATTTGTGCACCGGTCAGTCGCTAGCGGCCCTAGTAGATTGGCAAAGCTGAAATCTATCGAGCTCGACGCTCATCTTAGCTTCTTCTCAGTGTGATTTGTGTTGAACTCGGTAGTTTCTCTCACAATTCCAAAGTGTCTCTCGTACAACAGCAAAAGTCTGGAAGAAAAGGGATCAAAAAAATGAATCAGTACTAGATGGTGAATCTTCAACCTATCAGAGAGATTTCACTTTCGATTTTTGCTTTGATTAGAAAATTTAATAATTTTCTCAACATTCACTGACTTAAGTGAGGAGAGTATCAACATATTAGAAACAAACAAAGATCGAAGATGCACCTTTGCTTGTCGATGAATTGAGTTGCTCATAATTTAAAAATTTTCAAACAGAATTCGATTTATTCAATGAGTTTCACTATGAGCAGTACTTCTTCTAGTTTTACCAATCAAATTGATCGATATGCTATAACTACGAGCCCTGAGATCTCATCGTTCGCCTCTGCTGTTGATCAGTTCGAATCAGTCTCTCGAGATTTTCGGTAAATCGCTCAATGCTGGTCATTCGATTAAGGTGCAATTTTTTCATCATCATCCCTCAAAGCTATCCAGTGTTTTATCCATGAGTAAGATTATCTGAAAGTGATCATCAAAAGGTAACGAATAGATGAGGATGTTTAATCATACCCTAGAAATCGGATGTGTCTGGGAACATTATCATTGTTGATCATTTTTCAGCTTTGAATGGTAAGCTACAGTTCTCTGGTTCTCACGCTCTTATGTGTAAGCTCGGATGATGTTGGTTCAGTTAGATAATGTTAATTGAGCTTCTTCAGCTTGACTCATCATTACATGGGGGCATGATGATTGTATTTGATTGAAGAGAACTATTTGAGTCTCATGGAAATATTAATTGTCATCAGTAAATCAATTTCTGTTTTCTAGAAGTTCAATTATTCTCACATTTTGACCTTGCATTTTGTTCCAAAAGTATTCCTAATAATCATATAGTCAGGTACGTTACTGTTGAATCTGTCGGACCTATCTGTGTTGATTATTTTATAGAAATCATAAAATTGAAAAAAATGGATGCATCTAAAAACATGCACCTCTAATAAGTCGATATGAAAATTCCCGAACATCTATGGTTGAAGGGTAAAGCTTGATTGATGGCAAGAATAACTAGGATTCTAGATTATCGGGGTGAAATTTTTTATTGAATTTCAAATTGAAGGTACCATATCATCGAAATCATTGGAAAATCAAACGGACTGTGAAAAGATTTTTTTTTATAATCAAGTCATTCCCAATCAATATCATTAAACGTACGAATACAATAAAGAAACCAGCATCCTGGAATCAGAACGTAGTAAATGAAAGCGATAGCAATCAGGACCAGCAAAATGATTCCAACGATCAGAAAAATAGTTGAATGATATACCATGAAGCATGTGGGGCTCTGTAATGGAGAACAAAATGGTTGTGTACCATTTGGTAAAGATAGCAAAGACCCACCTCATGTGAATAGCCTTCGCACTTTCCATTCAAAGACTTGATGGCAACATTAGATAGATTTCCGATGAAATCTACTATCTCAGTGGAACACTTTTCACTGGTTTCCAAGTTTAAGCAGCGAACAAACTCAACGAAGTAGCAGCAATTGGTTGAGCTTGAATCCAATTCAACACTTTCATTGAAACTCAGGCGATCTTGAAACTTGGAATAACATGAAGTGAAAGCAGCAGGTGTTATGCAGCCAAAAGTTCCAGAGGAATCGAATATCGGTTTATTTGAGGAACCGATTCCTGAGGTGAAACTGATCATTACAACAAAGATCAGTGAAAAATGACTGGCACTCATTATTAATAAAGATACAACAGGTATCGAAATATTCAGCAAAAAGTCGGTCTCATCAAGATAATTACTAGTGAAAATACAACTCGCAAAAAAAACGGCGAGAGTTATGGACCAAAGTTTACGATGATGTGAAATACTTAGTTTAACGATAGAGATTTTCCATATATAGTGCCAAAGTGCTACCTGCGCAGTGATAAAATTCTGGAGAGGGAAGGAATCAAAAGATTGGATCAATACTCGATAATGAATGTCTTTCGATTCATCAGAAATATCTCTCTTTCTCCCATTCTTTTTTCCTCTCCAAAGCTCAATCAACTAAAACCGTCAGATAGAATATTACAAAGATCTTGGTACAATACTAAGGAATAAATCCAGAGCAAATGAATAACGGGGATCAGGCTGAACATTTTCTTTTCATTTAAACGCTTTACCACTCAGGTTGGAATATTTTTTTCAACAGCAGAATTTAGATCTTGCCTTTCTGATGGTCAAGTGCTGAACATATTTTTTTCGGTATGACTATTGGTTTGGCTCGGTTTTTCCTTGATACTAGTTGAACCTAGCGTTCAACGTGAAGTTATCAACAGCTAGCTGGCAGTGTCGCTCATCATCACAATGTAGCAAATAGATGAAGATGTTCGATCATTTCCTAGAAATTGGATATGTCTGGGAACATTATCATTGTCGATCATTTGTTGATCATTTTCCAACACTTAATGGTAAGTTACAGTTCTCACGCTCTCATAAGGAAAACTCTGATGATGTTAGTCGACTGAGCCTCTCCAGTTTGCCTCATTATTACATGGAGGCATGAAAGAAGTATTCAATCAAAGAGTAAAATCTTAGTCTCATGTAAATATCAATTATCATTAGTGAATTAACTTCTATTTATCAAAAATTTTGATTACTCTGACTTTTTGACCTTGCATTTTGTTCCAAAATGTATTTCTGATGTATTTCTGATAATCAAATAATTAGATACGTTACTGTTGCACTCGCTGGGCCTACCTATGTTGATCATTCTATAGAAAATCATAAAATAGAGAAAATTTAATGCATCTGAAAACATGCAACTCGAATAATTGTAAGTGAAAATTACCAAACATTTATGGTTAAAGAGTGAAACTTGATTACTGGCAAGAATAACTAGAATTCTAGATTATCTGCAGGCAAATTTTTATTGTATTACAAATTGAAGGTACTACATCATCGAAATTATTGGAAAACCACACGGACTGGGAAGAGATATTTTCAGAATCAAGTCATCCTCAATCCTCATCCGCTGTACAAATATAATGCAGAATGTAACATACTGGAATCAGAATGTAGTAAATGAAAGCAATAGCAATTGGGACCAGCAGAATGATTCCAATGATCAGAAAAATAGTTGAATGACGCACCATAAAACATGAAGGGCTCTATAATGGAGAACAAAACGATGTGGACCATTTAAGTAGTGTTGATTGAAAATGAGATTGGTATACATGTAGATAGCTAAGACTCACCTTATGCGAATAGTCTTCGCACTTTTCTCTCAAAGAATTAATGGCAACATTAGATAGCTTTCCAATGAAATCTACTATCTCTGTTGAACACTTTTCACTGGTTTCCACATTTAAGCAGCGAACAAACTCAACGAAGTAGCAGCAATTGGTTGAGCTTGAATCCAATTCAACACTTTCATTGAAGTTCAGACGATCTTGAAACTTGGAATAACATGAGGTGAAAGCAGCAGGTGTTATGCAGCTAACAGTTCCAGAAGGAGGGGATATCGGTTCATTTGGTGAACGGATTCCTGAGGTGAAACTGACCATCACAACAAAGATCAGTGAAAAATGACTGGCACTCATTATCAATAAAGATATAACGGGTATCGAAATATTCAGCAAATTATGTTATTGAATAATCAGGTTGAATCTGAATAATTACTTGTGAAAATACACCTCGCAAAAAAAACGGAGAGAGTTGTCGACCGAAGTTTACGATGATGTGAAATACTTAGTTTAACGAATAGAGATTTTCCATATATAGTGCCAAAGTGCTACCTGCGTAGTGGTAAAAGTCTGAAGTAGGAGGGAATCAAAAGATTGCTTCAATACTCGGTGATGAATATCTTCCGATTTTCTCTCTCTCTCTCTCTCTCTCTCTCTCTCTCTCTCTCTCTCTCTCTCTCTCTCTCTCTCTCTGTCAAAAGCTCAATCAAAGTTAGATAAGATCTTGTTGGATAGAAGAATACCAACATCTTGGTTTACTACTGATTGTGAGAGATGAATGAACAGAAGAGTAACCGAAATCAGGTTGAACGTTTTCTTCATTCAAACTCACATTGTCAAGTTCAAATTTTTTTATAACAGCAAAATCTAGATCTTGGTTACACAATAGCCATAGCTTTTTCAATATGACTTTTGGGTTTGGACCGCTTTTTACTGGATAGTAGTAGTAGTTGATCTTAGGGTTCATCTTTGCGCAATAGTATTAAATCTGAAAGTTTGATATCGAAAGATCGTTGATTGAACAGTATTATTATTCAACCAATCAATGTTAAACACACCTCTTCAGATTTTGGGGGGGCATCAGAATTCCTCATGAGCATCCATTTTATATGGGAAGGCTTTCTTAGTCATTTTCCGGAATTTTATCTCTCACTCACTATCACTACATGTTTGTTGGTGATGTATAACAGAATTCAATTAGTAAGCACCGAGTTAACTTTTTATCCTGCCCTCGGGCCTGGGAATCGAATGGTGTTGGGGTTTGAAACAATCAAGGAAGCGATAAAAATCGTCTGAGGTTACCGGATATTCTCTTAGGTATCGGAAATATGTATACATTTATGTATATATGTATTGTGTTTGTTATGATGATTGTGTTAATCATCAATCAGCCTATGACTGTTGAATCAATTTGCCATTAATTGATTTTTATTCATAAAAAGGCTTATAATTGCTTCAACACTGCGATTCTCATCACTCTTGCCACTTGGAAAATTGATAGGAAAACATGGTTTTTGCCAAAATTGTTATCATTATGAAAAATAGGCAAATTTAAGAAAGTCATTGGGGCAATAAAAAATCAAGAATGAAAAAAATGGCAAGCATTTTCTTTTTGGCAATGGATGGATGAACTAATGGATTTTATTAACCACTTTTTGCATACATCTCTGGTCTTTCTTACAATTGACCATTTTCTCTCTCTCTCTCTCTCTCTCTCTCTCTTTTCCCTCAGTTCGCTGATTTTTCATGATATTGTCATCTTCTTGGAAAAATGAGCAAAGTGTTGAAAATATTAGGGCTTGAACTTTGAGGACTACGACGATCAGCCTTAGAGTGTTAGTCATGAGCTTATCAAAACAATGTAGCAAATGATGAAGATGCTAATGATTAAACCAATTCTCTGGAAATCGGTTGTCTGGGAACATGACTACATGTATTCTTGATTATTTTTCATGGCTGAACTTTGAGATCATCTTCCGATCAAACTCTTCTTCATCTTGCGTAACTAATGATCATTGGGATGAGAGAGACGTTTTGATTGATGAAAATGAAGCTCATGACTCATTGGTGTAAATTGATCAGTAAATTCAATGTTTGTCTGTTCAGACGTTTATCCAATGTTTAGCTAACAATTTGTGCTCACAACTGATCGTTTT
Source organism: Brevipalpus yothersi (assembly GCA_003956705.1). Lineage (NCBI taxonomy): Eukaryota > Metazoa > Arthropoda > Arachnida > Trombidiformes > Tenuipalpidae > Brevipalpus > Brevipalpus yothersi. The sequence continues at coordinate 56,152 of QZCP01000227.1, read as the reverse complement.
TCAATCTGTTTCAGACTGTTTATTTTGCATGTTGAAGCTGCTTTGTTTCGATCATTCACTTTGACTGTCGACACAGAACTAAGTGGACATCTCATGGCTCTAGAAGGTAAGTAAAAAGATGAAGAAAGAGTGCAATCAAAAAACGTTGGATAATCATTGGACATTCATGATCGATTCGTACATCACTTAGCTCTGCCACCTCCTCTCAATTGTGAACTTATAGTTAATTAAGTTTTCAATTTTAATTTTTTGCTCAAATTTTTCTCTAGTATTCAGTGTGGCAGATGAGCAAAAAAAAAATATTCCAAAACCAATCTATCAAGCACTGACAAAGCAGCTGATTGCCTGTAAGGCACCTGATGAAGTGTCATGTGTTTCAATTACACCAGAAAAATTTCGTTCCATTGGCTATGGCTTCAACCAATTTTTGGCTATCGTACGAGGTGGTAGCAATATGAATCTCTTCTTCTATCCTGATCTTTTCGAGAAAGAGGCATTCATCGTTTTACAGGACTATTATCGCCAGTTTCCAAGCTCTATCCATGCAATTTCAATCGCAGATCCATCAGACTTTTTCAATTTAGCAACAAAAAGTGGATGTGGTCCTAGTGGCACTCCCAAGCGCAATACAGGACCAAATTGGACATACCCTGATGTGTGGAGCTTCTTCACAGAGTTAGGCATTTCCCCCAATGGTAAGCTGAGAGCGGATTATCCATGGTCCTCGTTGAGAGCAGATAAAATCAAGGAAGCGTTCATGAAGATTCCTCCCCAAATATCCGATATTGGTTGTGCTGCTAACTCTGCTGCTCGTGCATTGTTACTGATTGGCGCGGATATTGATGTGGATTATGCCTCATTTGAAAGCAATTGCCCACGTGATGTTAATACAATTTTGAAAAAGCAAGCTCCTTGGACTCATATTTTGGCAATGATAGGCATGGCAGCATTAGCACCTGTCTCTGGGGGTGCAAGTATAGCGTGCTGGGGTGTAGCTGCTGCATCAGGTATTGCGACGGGATTATCAGAATCAGATGTGAGCCCCTTCACTTCAGGCCCTTCACCTTGGGAGCTTGTGAAATATATCAATCGATACATACCCTCTGGATCTCCCTTCAAAGAGGCTAAAGTTTTTTCTTATTCCGATTTCAAGAATTGCTCGAAAGCTATGGTCTCTGATATAATGAACCAAGAGCCTGTCATTGCTTTCATTTTCTGGGGACCAACCAGTTGGCATTATGCAAACGTTATCGCTGTCAATGGTTCTCGTGAGGATCCGAAAGGCTTCATGATTTTGGACACTGGTCCCGCTGGCAAAGATAGCCCAGAAAATAGCAGCATCGACTATAGAACTTATGCCAGCATGCAACACGTAATGTACAACCAATACAAGTTCAACACCAAATTTTGTCTCGGAGGTACTCCAAATAATTACACTCTAATAAGATTCGTTAGAAAGTGAGTGCTAGAGCAAAGTCAATGCATGTCAGTTGATGCATTCTACAGAATCATATAATTCCAATGTTATCCAATACTTTTATCCAGCGCTTTGCTATAATACAATAAAGTTTCTGATTTGTCTTTGAGTTGAGACAAGACTCATCAATAGATCATTGAATTGAGCTGAGAAAGCTTCTCGTAGGGAAGGAAGCCTGAACTGTTTCAAAAGTTAGCCAAACCTCCATCACTCTGAGATATGCACACTCTTGTGCCAAACACCATCATATGATGTGATCATCATAAAGGGTAGAATGATATCAGAGCTGTTATAATCAAAATGATTAACATATTTCAAGAGAATCAAAGATTCTATCAATGAAGTAGAGAAATTCAAACGAAGTAAACTACCGATATCTTATTAGAAAGTAGCTTACTAGGGACGTGGTATACCCATCAACTCTTTTGTGCAAATACCAAGCGAAATTGTTCAAAGAAATGGTCACTTGACTTTTAACCGGAAATAATACGAAGTCAAAAATTTAAGCTTGAGTTGGCCCTCTCTAACAATATCCATCTTTTTTGGTGCCAAAATAAACTGAGAAGTTTAGAAATAGTATTCATTTTGATCGAGACTCAGTTAATGTTGTTTGGATGCTGATTTTATATCATATAACAATTGTGAATTGAGCTCTACAGAGCAGCATTGTTCATTCAAAAAGAATAGCCACAAAAACAGTTTCAATTGGAAGCATTGTGGTTTTGAACAATTCTCAATACTATCGAGAAATATTTCGAGAGCAACCAGATATATGTTCAATTTCTTTGATCATTTGATTGGTACTTTCATCAATAATTATCTTTCCTATGTTTTATTGTCTTTTATTGCTAAATTTTTGACAGGCTGATAATCGTTTAAATGCTGAATCTAATGTTTTTGATTGGAGAAATAATAAGAACACCCACAAAAGATATCAAAAGAGTGCCAAAGTTCTTACTGACTCCCAGGAAAATTAGTGGATTGAGAGAGGTTTTCATACTTGACGATCGTTAGATTTGAAGGAGAGCGATTTCTTGCTGATAAATAAAGATATGAAACTGGAAACTTTCTCTCTTGCAGTCGATAAATAATAATTATAGTTATAATAATCAATTTATAGGACTATTTTTGCAAGAATCTATGGTTCTCTAAGGCAATTATATTTACCCAGCATATACCCAGTAATTTTAATTAGAAATTTATCGTTGAGAAAAGATTATTTTAGAGAAATTTTCTCATTTTTGCTTTGCTTTCATCCCTCTAATTTTGTTAATTTTCAAAAATATTGACACTTAAAGGGCTCTTTCTTATGTAAGTAAACGAAGCATCTGAAATAATAGTGTTTGAATAATAATACAATGTGAATACCATGGGAACGGATATTAGTCAGCTGATCCAAACGATGTAACCCAAAGATGGTGAATAAGTTAATGATTCAGTCATCCTCTGTAGAAATCGATTGCTTTTGGGTATATGATGTTGATGAAATATTCAGGTCTTGTTATGATCGAGAATGATTTTTCTTGCATGTTTCTATCCTCAGAATCAGTCGAATTAGTAAAATTAATCAAAAGCCTCTTTTAGGGAAGAACTTCGAAAAGAGACTGCCTCATGTTTAACACATAAGTTTTTCTCTCATCAGTTCACTGAAATCATTTTCATAATTTAGACATTCGATTACTAATATAATTTAGAATTCAGAAATATAGAAATATAGACATTGGTCTCATCGTGAATACATTGTAAGCATAAGATGAAGAGAGGGATTTTTCTACTAATAAAATGTATGTATACCTAATCTAAGGGGTCCAAAAACAACGATAATTTGACTCATTCAGTTTTGAATTTTTATTTGGTGTCGATACGATTGTATAAATTATCAGAATAATCAGGAGGCCATAAAGAATGTGCAAAAAATGTTTATTGGATAAGTAATTCAAAATCGAAAGCTCAATTTCTTCGACACCCAAAATGCACAACAATAAATGAATAATGGAACCAAAATGTAGCGAATCAACATGGTGACAATCAAAGATAGTAGAACACCTCCGATAATAAGGGAAGTGATTGTATGATAGACCATGAAGCAAGGTGGGTCCTACATTGAAAAATGGTTCATTAATCACTATTTTGATGGTGTTAATTGTGAGTGAGGTTAATCATTGTGAAACTTACCTCGTGAGAATACCCTGTACACTCACCATAGAGTGACCTTGTGGGCTCGTAAACTCCAAGAAAAGTGTCAACTTTTGAGCTACAGTTCTTATCACTTTCCTCATGTAAGCAATACGAAAAGTTTGCAAAGTAACAGCAGTTGAAGAGAGTTGAATTCCCTCGAAAATCTTCCTCATCAAAATCTAGCTGATTTTGTAGCTTAGGATAACATTTCTTGAAAGCATTAAGGGCGCTTGTGACACACCGAGGAGATTCTTTTAAACGATATACCATCAAACATGATTGACTCTGCAAATATGAATAATACCATTCTTCAGCATTTGGAATGAATTAATTGTGGGTCCATCCCTAAATAACACTTACCAAGTGAGAGTAATGATTTCCACATTCTCTATGGAGATCCTTGACGACAAAATTTTCGTTTAATAAGTCAATGAATTTCTCAATTCTATTGGAACACTCTCCATCAGCCTTCACATATTGACACTGTTGAAACTCGGCAAAGTAGCAGCAGTTGAAGATAGTTGAATTCATCCGAAAATCTTCCTCATCAAAATCTAAGTTATCTTGCAGCTTGAGATAGCATTCTTTGAAAGCATCATGTACGCTTGTGACACACGGAGGAGATTCCTTGGAATAATACACAATAAAGCATAATGAGCTCTGTAACAGAATTGAATGTGATAAAGGAGATCTGATTGCGTTGAAAGTGTTTACATGAAAAGACAAGACTCACATTGTAGGAATAATTTCCACACTTTTCGTTGAGACTTGAGAACTTGATGGAACCCTTGGAAGCCTTTTTGATGGAAGCTCCATATTGCTTGGAACACTCGTCGTTAGCTACCGCATCAAGGCAGTGCAAAAATTCGGCAAAGTAGCAGCAGTTGATTGAAGTTGCATTTAGTGGGACACTGTTATCATCTCCAAGATCAAGGCGATTCTCTAGCTTGATTACGCATTCGCCAAAGGCTTTTAAAACGGTGGGGGCACACCTAAGATATGGAAAATGGACCGCCGGGGTGATTCCCGGTGTGAAGCCGATCAGAAGCACAAAAACTAACCACGAATGACTAACACCCATCACGAGAAGAGAAGTGTTGGGAATAGAAAAAACTATCCTAGTATGATTTTGAAAAAGAAGGTATATTTAAATCCTTACGATAATTACTCAAGAGAAATGTATTCAACCGAGGACCAAACGAAAATGGCAAAAAATTTTCTCAATCAAATGAAGCACATGGCTTAATGATTCGCTTTCATACCTCGTGTGTGTGAGGCTGCATTTCCTTGCGCAATAGTATCAAATCTGAAAGTTAGATATGAGAAGATTGATTTTTGAAGAGTGTTGGAACGATCAATATTGTTCGACCAGTCAGCGGAGCCCACACACCTCTAGACCTCTAGATTTTGTGGGCATGAGAATTCCTTACAAGCATCCATTTTATCAGGCAGGTTTCCCCAGGCATTTTCTGGAATTTCATCACTCATTCACTATCACTATATGTCTGTTAGTAGCAAAGAGTACCAACTTTGTGACTCTTTGCACACGAGGCTGTTTGGGATTTATGCAATGATATGGATATCATGGACTAACGATAAGTGAGTTAACAATATGTACATGTAGAAATGTCCTCCGTGCAATGGCCCATGGACTTTTAATTGAATAAGAGTTGACTCTCTGTTTTGGAATGAGTTCATGATCAGAATTGCTGAAACAACTGCTTGTGCCAGGAAAATTGTAGAAACTTAATTTCATAGAAAATCTAAGTATTTGCATATTGGTTCAATTTCGAGCCGAACTTGTTCATGGTGTTGTGCATAAGATACAATATCGGGAAGTTTCGACCTGAAGCCACTCTTGAATGCTGGAGGTAACAGGAAATTACCTTTGATAGATAGTTCTTTGGAATATCTCGAATCACGGTTATCATCTCCAAATCTAGACGAATATCCTAACCACTCTGGCCCCGTTATGAGTATGAGTCCTGTTTCATTTGCCATCCTTTGACCTGTTGATACAGGCTGTATCAATCATTACTCATGTGATGGGATGATAATAGATAGAGGAACAGTATTAGACCTACTGTAATTGAAATAATTGACGTATGTTAACAATATCGACGATTCCATCAATAAGGTAGAGGAAACCAAACAAAGTAAGCTATAATGCGAATATCTTATCAAAACGTAGCTTACTGTAGAAGTAATACTCCCATCAACTTTTTCACAGGTGCCAGGTGACATTGTTCAAGAGAATGGTCACTTGATTATTAATCGAAACAAAGAGACTGTCTAAAATCTAAGCTTTGATTGGCCTTCTTCATCAACATCCATCTTTTCGGGACCGAAATGAACTAAAATTCTTGAAATAATATTCATTTTGATCGACGCTCAATTAATTTTGTTCAGTAGCTGATATCAAATTATGTTACACGGTAACAATCATGAATCGAGCTCTATTGAGCAAAATTGTTCAATCAAAAGGTAAGACCATAAGAACAGTTTCAATTGGAGTTATCTGAGTTGTGAAAAATTCTTGAAGCTATCTAAATGCATCATAGTTTTCAATAATTCATGTTATTTAATGAAGAGATGATGAAAGAGAAAAAACTTCATTCTCGAGGAGTAAGTCAAGTGATCGATAAGTCAGAGAATCAAAAATCAAAAAGAAAACACCACAATGCGATAGAAAACTCCGTCTTAACACCTTATTTTGTATAAGGGTTGCTAATTGATTTCGGTACATAATCAAGTCAGAAAAATCAATCAGAAAACTGTTTTCTGACTAAATTTGAACAGTATTCATCAACATTAGACTATTACAAACACTCATTCCTGATGGAACTTTACCAGCACCAAAAAAACGACTTTGGGTTATCTTGCTACAAGTTTTCATTGAATCACTGAGTAACAATATTAATTTACTGAAATTCTTAGAAAATTACAGAAATTGTGTGAAAAATTATTTGATTTCCATGATTCAAAAAAAATGGTATAGAGTTCTCAGGATCGATGAAAAATATTAAATAAGCAGATAACAATCAGGGCCAAGAGAAAAATTGCACCAATTATGAGAGCAGTTGAGCGATAAACCCAAAAACATGATGTACTCTACAACAGAAAATGAAAACAATTTTGAGTACATGAATGGTGTTGATTGTAAATAGGAAAGACTTACCTTATAGGAATAATTTTTGCACTTTTCCTTGAGAGTTTTTATAGGACCTTTAGTTAGATTTCCAATGAAATCTCCAATTTTTAAAGAGCACTTCTCGATGGTCTCCACGTCTAGGCAATGTGAAAATTCAGCAAAATAGCAGCAATTGTTCGAAGTTTGCTCTAATTCAACATCCTTCTTGATATCGAGACCCAAGCGCTCTTGCAGCTTGGAATAACATTTGGTAAGAGCATCTGGTAGAATTTTGAAGCAATCAACAGCTTCAGTGACAGATCCATTCGATGTATCTGGTAAGCCAATAAGAACAAAAATCAACCAGCAAGTATGAGAAGCACTCATTTTGAATGAAAAATAGATATCGAAATACAGTGTATTCATAAATTTAAGTAATCGAGAGAAATGATACTCTCAAATTGAATCAAAAATCACTAACGAAAAACACACTCAACAAACAACAGAATAATTGGCGATTGTTTGTGATGATTTGAAACACATGAATTGATAATAAATAGTTTTAACCGCATATCAGAATATTCTCTGCGCAACGTTGAAAGATGAAGGAGCCAGATCTTTGGGAAGATGATACAGGATCGAGTTTGAAGAATGATTAATTTCCCGACACATCAAAATACCCATATCTAGCCATTGACTAATTGTGGGTATGAGAATTCTTCAAAAGTTTTGAAGCGATAAAATATTTTTCTCAATCTTTTGCGAATTTAACTTCTTTCAATTTCCAATCAAAAACCAGATATCGAAAATGATCAAGATCATCATTATATTCATAGATATTCAGAAAGCAATCGGAGACATGTTCGATTCATTTGATCTGTAGTTCCATCAATAATTATCTTTCCAGTGTTTTATTGTCTATTATTGCCGAATTTTTTCTTTCAATAGGCTGACAATCAGTTTGATGCTGATTTTAATGCTTCTTACTAAAGAAATAAGATGAACACATACAAAAAATGTGGAAAGATTGCCAAAATTTCCACTGAATTCTGAATAATTAGTGAATTGAGGAAGCTTCTCATACTTTGGAGGAGAGCAATTTCCTGCTGATAAATAATGAAACTGGAAAAAATTGTCTCTTTCAGTCAATCAAAAAACCGATTGTTTCGCCGAACTATTTCCTTGCATAATCTATGATTCTCTCAGACAATTATATTCACATAGGCATATGGTGATTACCAGTAATTCTAATCAGAAAATTTATTGGTGAGAAAAATCTTCTCATTTCTTGAGTGCTGCCATTTCTCTCTCGCTTCTTCAATTTTCAAAATCACTGGCACTTAAAAGCCACTTTCTCATGTAAATAAACGAAGCATCTACAATGATAGTGTTTAAACAATAATAAATACTATGAGAACGGATATTAGTCAGCTGATCCAAACGATGTAGCCATAGATAATGAATAAGTTAATGATCGAGTCATCGAAGGAATCGACTGTTTCTGAGAACATTGCTCTCGATCATTTTCGTATTGTTCATTTGAATGATCTTTAGCTCAGTGGCTCATCTGCATGCCTAGAATGCGAGCTCAAATGATGCAAACCAATCGAACTTTCCTCCAGGGTTTCCATTCATTTCTGGGGTGGATCATAGCTTAGGAGAGAGGAGTTGTATGTAATATTTGTGCCTCGATGATCAGCAAATTTGGAAAGTTCATTTCGAATGGATTGTAGACGAAAAATTCTAGAATCAATGTTTTCTGAGAGCTATGAGCCACCATCAGGTTTATTAACTACATTAACGAGCTGGACTGCATAATGTTCACCAATCAATCTTATTTTAGAAGAAGATTACTAATTCATGTATTGAAATGGCCAACCAAACTATCACGATCCGAGTGAAGATTGATCAAAAATATCGAGCAGGATAAGAATTGGCAAACTTTTAGAATTATTATTGGTTGATTGATCGCTATTATTGTTACTGATGGAACATTTAGATCTTATTATAGATGGAAATAATTTTCCATGATCCTCCTCGAATTGTCCAAATTTTAACAAAAATTTCCACCTAGTCGATACAACTCAATTAGTAATTAGTAATTAGTAATATTGAATTAAAGTTTATTCTGAAGAGAAACTTAGCGAGAAGATCGTCTCATTTTCAACTTTTGATTTCCTCCATGGTCGGTCTGCTGACTAATCAAACTATTGATGTCATTTTAATGAGGATGGAATGGAAAGGAGAAATTTTCTTACTGAAATCTATCGAATTGATGTTGCACAAGAACAACTTTAATTTCAAATTATTCAGTTCCAAACCTTTATTGGATGTCAATACGACTATACAGACTATCAAAATTACCAGAAAACTATGAAAGAAGGTGCAAAAAATGTTTCTTCAGAAAGTTAATCAAAATTGGAGTCTCAATCTCCTCGACACCAACACGTACAACAATAAATGAATAATGGAATCAAAACGCAGCGAATCAACACGATGGCAATCAAAGATAGTAGAGCACCTCCGATAAAAAGGGAAGTGATTGTATGATAGACCATGAAGCAAGGTGGGTCCTACAATGAAAAATGGTTCATTAGGTTCATTAATCACCATTTCGATTGTGTTAATTGTGGGTCAGGTTAATTATTGTGAAACTCACCTCTTGAGAATACCCTGCACACTCCCCATAGAGTGAGCTTGTTGGCTCGTAAACTCCAAGAAGAGTGTCAACTTTTGAGCTACAGTTCTTATCACTTTCCTCATGTAAGCAATATGAAAAGTTTGCGAAGTAACAGCAGTTGAAGATAGTGGAATTCATTCGAAAATCTTCCTCATCAAAATCTAAGTTATCTTGCAGCTTAGGATAACACTTGTTGAGAGCATCAGGTACGCTTGTGGCACACAGAGGAGATTCCTTTGAATGATATACCATCAAACATGATGGACTCTACAAATATAAATAATACCATTAATCATCATTTCGATTGTGTTGATTATGAATAAGACTGATCAGTACAGGACCCTTACCTTGTGAGAATACCCTGCACACTCACCATACAGTGACCTTGTGGACTTGTAAATACTCAGAAGAGTGTCAGCTTTTGAGCTACAGTTCTTATCACTCTCCTCATGTAAGGCATATGAAAAATTAGCAAAGTAACAGCAGTTGAAGAGAGTTGAATTTATCCGAAAATCCTTCACATCATATAAGTGATCTTTCAGTTTAGGATAAAATTTGTTGAAAGCACTAAGTACGCTTGTGACACACCAAGGAGATTCCTTTGAATGATACACCATCAAACATGATGGACTCTGCAAATATAAACAATACCATTCTTCAGTATTTGGAGTGATTTAATTGTTAATCTATCCATAAATAACACTTACCAAGTGAGAGGAACGATTTCCACAATTTTGGTTGAGGTCCTTGATCATAGACTTTTGAAGTGATAACAGGTCGAGGAATTCTTCAATTTCAGAGTAACAACTTCTATAAATGTTCCTTTCAAGGCACTCTCGAAACTTGGCAAAGTAGCAGCATTCGAACAAAGTTCTATGTTCCATCGAAGGATATGATTCATGCACATGAGGAATAAGCTCTTTTATACATCCAACTTCAGCTGTATACAAATCGGTGAAGCACCGCTTTTTGGTTTCATCTGACTGAATCATCGAAATGAGGCCAACTAGAAGAGTAGTCCAGAACCAGAAAAGACTAACATTCATTTTGGATCAAGAGAGCATAGCTATCACAACATAGGTGAGTATATTAATTTGAAACAAAGATTGAATTGAAACTGCGAAAACAAATGAACACCACAGAAGGCAGAGGCCAAGTGATGAAAGTTTCTCACGATCAAAAGCGCATCAATCGGTGATGAATAATTTTCCAACAGCATGCCAATAATGTGGCCTCTGCGCAATGATAGGCCAGTTATCGAAAACAGTTAAGGAAATTATGAAATTCCTCTGATGTTTCCGGATATTCTCGTAGGAATCGGATATTCGATACCTTCAGATGATAATTTCGCTATCAATGATCTCCCCAGCCCCTGTATTGTTGTATTTGAGTTGTTTCAATCCATCTTGGACTAATTTTCGTGCCAAAAGGGTTAATGGTTTTTGTACACCGTAATATGTACCGCTTTTTCCTTTTACAAAATTCAGTGAATTCTTCCGAATATAAGGATAGATAACGAGTACAAACTGTAGAAACAAAGCAAATTGGAAAAGCTTTTCTAATTCATGATGTATAGAAATCCATCGCTTGAAGAAGACCAATGAAACTTTTAAGCCTATTGTAGTCATAGAGTGACCTTAAATTTTTTGTTTTTTTCCAGTTTTTTTGAAAAATTCTCGATTTTTCTCGATTTTTCGAGCAAACAGATAATCACTCATAGATGATCTGAAATAGAGTTTCTCTCTCTCTCTCTCTCTCTCTCTCTCTCTTATTTGGTCTATGATAAAAGTTAAGTTCCATTTTGATAGATACTTCCTTGTAATGATCACATGGCTCAGCATCCTTTTTTAGATCGATCAGCTCGAGAAAGCAGGATGATGAGGATGTTTTGATAGATTTGGAAAACGGTAATCGGAAGTTTATGAATCTTTTATGCATGCTAACAAAGGATTCCATATGATTGCAGCCGTTCATGCGATATTTTATTGACTAAATAGGTTTCTTCTCCAAAAACTCTTTTAAACAAAGAGAAATATGAAAACAACAGGCGACAAAATTTTATCATTCTTCTGAGCATTAGATTTGGAACATCCCTCTGTTCATGTCATTGGAATCTTTTAAATCCATCTCTGTTCGAATGAATTCTGAAAAAAATATCGTCACAAGAGATAGTGAAATCAGATAGAGAACTTATTCAAACATGATCATTCGTTGATATAACTTGTAAGAATTCAGCATTCCATTTTGTCTCGGAGAAACTTCAAATGATTACATCATCAGATTGGTTGGAGATTTGAAGTTATCAGGATATGTTTATGCCTATGGATTGTTCACTTCCTCACTTTGATTACATGTAAATGCTTTCTAACAAAATATATGGTTACATATCCTGAAGCAATCCAACAAAGAGATAGTTTTCTTGTCTCGATTTCATACTGTGGCGATACTCGTCTTCAAGTTCCCAAAGTTTGTCAAAGCATATGTATTAATACCAATGATTGTTCATTCTCAAATCATCGAACCTGTAAGTTCTATATTGAATTTAGAGCTTATTTTTCCCACAATAAGTTCCTCCTAATAAGGAAGCAGTTATTAGAAAAAAAATTTATTCACTTAGGAATGAGTTCAATTTGAATATACAGTGAGAGACAACTGGCAAAATGCTCTCTGATGGCGTTAATTAGCTGATGAGAAAATGATATCATAATAAGATGAGAAGCTAGATGCAATAAGAACATCCTAAAAAATTGTTCTAATAACCTCTTTGAGGATTCATCACCAACTGTTCATTGGGATTGATATGATCCTTATCAAAAAGAAGTAGGACCATTCGGCCTGGCCCAGCAGGCTGTGAAACAGAATCTTCATTTATGTTAGACGCTGCTCCATAACCATTATTGTTTCTACCAGCGAAAGATCCCACATCTTCGTTGTTAAAAGTGTCCTCATCGTCATCGAAAACTGGATTGTTTCGTGTGGCAGCAAAGCCATCATTACTTTGGTCTCCTTGTTGGTACTGATTGTTACCAGAAAAATCAGCTGGAGCCGATGTAGTAACCATTGGGAAAAGTGGTCGATTACGTGCGAAAGCAGGAGGAAGAGGGAAGTTCTGTTGCTGTTGTCCGTAGGTGTTAGATGAAAGGAAAGACTTGCTTGACTGATCTCTGCTTTGCTGTTGACCATATCCACTATTTTGCTGACCATAGCCAGAGTTCTGTTGACCATAGCCAGAGTTCTGTTGACCATAACCAGAGTTCTGTTGACCATATCCGGTATTGGATTGGAGAGTATTTTTGGTATTCAATGCTGCCGGAGCTCGAGCTTGTTCGTAGCTGTTTGTTTGCTGGAAATCAGATTGAACTGGAGCTTGTGCTCGATTATCTTGTTGACCATATCCAGAGGAACCATAGCCAGTGTTACTTTGCTGGAATGTCTGTTGGGCTTGTCCAGATGATTGAGAGAATCCTTTAGTATTTTGAGCACCATAATTGTTGGTATTGCTTCGCTGATCGAAATAAGTTTGTCCATAGCTCTGTTGAACATTGGATTGAACTTGTGGTGAAAATCCTTTTGTATCTTGCTGTTGTTGACCGTATTCAGTATTGCTTTGTTGCACTTGAGAATAGGAATCAGCAGTTGGATTACGTCGGAGAGAGGGAATCATAACCGCTAATTTAGGTTCTTCTTGAACTTGCTCCTCAGAATTTATCTGTTGAGTCAGCTGTTGCTGCTGTTGTTGCACTGGAGCTTGGACTGGGGTGCTATAAAATCCAAAAAATAAGATTAAAATTAATCAACATTTTTTACTCATACATCAAAAGACAAAGCTCACCTGTATCCCTCGGAGTAACCAGAATGAGATGATGAAGAAGCTTGACCTTTGGTTGAGAAAGCTGGAGCAGCTTGAGTTCGATAAGACTCAGAATGAGTTCTCACAGCAGCACGTGCTGGAGACTGAAGAGCTCCATAAGATGATGATGAGTATGAGGAGGTCTGCTGAGGACTCTTCACAGCATCCCGTTGAACTGAACCATATGAAGCTGAAGAAGATTTCACAGCTGCAGTTTGCTGAACAACTGGACTTTTGACAGCATCACGTTGTCCGTATGAATTGAAATCTCGTTGTTGGGAAGTTTGATCTTGAGATTGAGAATCATAGCTAGATTCTTTTTGCTGGGTGTAGGAAGGATTAGCTGGGTTAGCTGGGATTCCTACCAAGATAACTGGAACTTTTTTCTCAAGTTTCTGTTCAGCATGCTGTTCAATATCGCGCTGTTGTTGTTGCTGTTGTTGTCCATAAGAATCATAATCTCTCTGTTGATAGTCATTTGATTGAGTTTGTGTCAGTTGACTCGAAAAATCTTGTTGTTGTTGTTGTACCTGTTGCTGTTGGACAGGGAAATCTTGAGTCTTGGTTGGTGTACGGAGAGCTTTAGCTGGACTAGCTAGAGAAGGTTCAGAGTATGAGGAGGTTTTGCCAGAGGTTCGCTGAGGGGTCCTAAGTTGAGGGACTGATTTGACTGGAGTCTGGTCCAATTGCTGCTGTCCATAGGAAGAAGTTCGAAGTGGTGTACTTTTGACTGAAAAATCTTGAGCAGCAGAGTAGGAAGACTCTTTCTGACCATAGCTTGAAGAACGCTGAGGAGCCGTTTTCACGGATGAATCTCGAGCGGCATAACTTGAATCTAATTGTTGAGCATAGGTAGAGCTCTTTAGTGGTGGTGATTTAACAGATGAATCACGGATTGCTGCGAAATTATTTTTTCGCTGCTGTACAGGAGATCGTAAAGCTTCAACAGGACTTTTCAAGGCTTGTTCACCATAAGAAGTGGCGATAGCAGCAGTTTTCACTGGAGTTCTCTGAGTTGTGATCGGTTCTTGGCGAGCTTGACTTTGATAGCCAGTGAGACTTCTTGAAAAACTCTCAAATGCTCTACCACCTTTAACGGAATCTCGTTGGACAGAGGAATATGAAGAGCTTCGTGCAGGAGCAGTCTTAACGGATGAATCCCGAACAGCAGAGTAACCAGAATCACGTTGAACAGTTCCTTCGCTTGAGCCTTTCACAGCTTGAGTTTGAACAGTTTTACGACCAAAGTCAGCTTGTTGATATGATTGTTGTTGAGTTTGTTGAACAGGACTTTTTACTGAATAGGAGTTGACTCTCTGTTGTCGAACGGTTCCATAGCCAGAATCGCTGACACCATTGCTTCGTACTTGAGTATCTTGGGAATCGTAGGAACTTTGTTCATTCGTTTGAACAGCCTGTGAATAGGTATTGCTTCGTACTGGTGCAGTTTTCAAACCAAAAGTCTGTTGAACTTGCTGCTGTTGCTGCTGTCCATAAGATGCGGTATTGGAAAGTATCGGCTTGAAGCCATTTTTGACAGCCGATGACTGGAGGCTTCCACCTTTGGTAGATTGTTGACCGGAATAGCCTGAATCACGGTTATCCTCCTCGAAACCAGATGATGTTTCATCATCATAACCACTCTGCTCCTGTTGTGAGTATGAGTTTTGTTGTGTTTGCTGTACTTGTTGTTGTTGCACTTGTACGGGCTGTTGTTGTTGAACTTGTTGTACCTGTTGATATCCATCATCACGCTGGAGAGGAGATCATCATAATGAAAAGAAAAACATTAGAACTATTTAAATCAATCAATTGATATAGATCAATAAGATCGAAGACATAAGGGTTATCATAGGCAGAGTAATTGAATTAGACTAAACTACACAGATCTCGATGACTGATTGAATCACAGCCAATTAGGGAGGACAAACGAATTATCAAAATTTTGACTCCTACTCATGTTAGATGAACATTAAACTAATTGACTCAATGAACGGTCACTTAATCATCGATTATAATTAAAAACAAAAACATAAATAAAATCGAAAACTTAAGTTGAATGTTCATCTTATTTTGGCGCCAAAATGAACTGAGACGTCTCGAAAATAATCGCTCTTGTTTCGAATCCGTTTTGATGAAACTGATTAAAATGATTAACGGTAACAATTAAGCTTCGATAATCAGCTTGTAGAAAATGTGAAGCTTAATTGTGTTGTCATCTATTGCCTTAAATTTTAATCGATACTTTTCATGGCCTCAAATGAAAGTGTTGATATCCAAGAGTATTCATTTTATTCTCACCTGTTGACTGTATCCGGAGTCTTGTTGCTCTTCTTGTGCTTCGTTCTGTTGGACGTCATCTTTGACTTGTTCTGATTGTTGCTGCTGCTGCTGTCCATATGAGCTATCTTGCTGTTGATAAGAATCGTATGATTGATCTTTCTGTTGGGTATCAGCAGGACCCTGTTCATAGCCACTGGACGAGGCCAACGTTTGCTGGGATGTCTGTTGAATCTGTTGACTGTAACCAGAATCTTGTGGCTGAAGTTCAGATGGCTGTGGTTGTTGCTCTGATTCTGGTAATCTCAGTAGAAGTAGCATTTTTGACTTTCTACTTTGAGCAAATGATGGTACAGCCGGTGATTGGGGTTGATTTTGTGGCTTAAGGTGTACTAGATAAGCTTCCGGTTTGGAATCTGGTGTACTTTTGGACAAAAAATCATTCGGTACACTGTATGCCCAAGCCATTGGGCAAACAATGGCTACAGCGAGAATAAAATGCTAAAAGAAAGGAAGAAAGAAAAGAAAAGGAAGAGAAATGATTACAATGATTAATTGATTCACTCAGGTCATTGGAATGTATTCTTTTTGACTCTTTTCCTAATATACTGGTCCAAGAATACGATAATATTCGTGATTAGAGAGAAAGATATAAAGAGTAGAATTTGCACTCTTTTATGTCTATTCGGAGAGGAAAGAGAAAAGTTTACAGAAGACCATCAAAGAATATATATTTAAAGAGAAAATTAAGAGAGTTAATGAGAAAATCTAAAGAAAGAGAAGAAAAAAGAGAAAGAATAGAAACCTTTTCACAGGATGACCGTCGTATTTTCATTTAGATTTATTCAGATCATTTAAGATGAGCTCAGATTTATTCATCTTTCTTTCTTTCTTTCTCTCTCTCTCTTTAGCCAGCTGACTCTATTTATAGTATCATGGAGTATAAACTTAAAAATATGATTTAAATCAATAATCCTACTGCCAACTACTTTTTCTGAATATTCTCTCCATGATCATGAAGATGGTCAACAATCAGCATCTCAAATTCAACCCATATTATTGCAATAAAAGTGGACATGTGGAAACCTTGACCGGAAATATTCATCGAAAAAAATGAACACATAAAAATGGCAATAAAGTTCAGACCCTTCCGTTGATTCATTAGTGCTGCACGAGCACAATCATAAAGATGCACTGATATTATCATTTGTTTGTTGGTATATATATGGTCGGTCTGTTGTTTTAATCTTCATCATCTTAATTCTTATCACATTATGCATCAGCTCCTGGAGCAATCATGATCATGATCATGATTTGAGCATCAAATGTTGCATGTGAGTATGCAAAAAAAGAGAGAGATATGTTAATTCTATTTTTTACCAAAAAGAAAAGGGTCACTTTCGCTCTCTCTTAAGTGTGTATATATATTCATATGGACAAAAAGATGAGCGTGTGTGTGAAAGGTCAGTTTCCATTCTTGACCAAAATTTTTTTCCCTATTTATCAATGCAAAAAATTTTTTTTGTTAATTATGCACACACAAACTCATACACATATGCACACGCACAACACCATCTTATTCGGAAGAAAAAATCTATTTCTACTTGGAGGCATCCTTTCGATTTCAATTGGATACAAATGAATTGAATTAAATCTAGTAAGACATGATGAAAATGGAAAGAGAAAAATTTTACAAACTCATACTAACCAAACTGGTTATCATCATAAATTCGTGGATCACTTTTCAACTATCTTCCAGGATGACAAGAATAACGATCATAATGATCATTTGAATACATTTATTTCTCATATGGGCCTCGATTGAGCACACACAAGTGATAACAATATATCGTGGTCAACAATTCAAAAGAGCTTAAAATTTCGGTTAAAAGCCTTTTTGAAGTGTAGTTTTGATCGATTTTGAGTGGCTAATATTTCTACTTCTAACTTATTTTCTTCTCCATACACACACAATCAAACTTACATCTATTTTGATAAATATATTTCCTTTTTTTTCATACTCAGCCAAACATATACTCTCACTTCCGCTTCTTGCGTCTTTTATGTGGACCTTCATGATAAAAAAAATTGAATTTATCCACCGAATTTATCGGCTACTTGATAATAAAACCAGTATATTATGATCACTATGAACTATATGCCCTTATCATCATTATACATCTTTGCTGACCTCTCTCTCTCTCTCTCTCTCTCTCTCTCTC
>QZCP01000227.1:0-38028 GCA_003956705.1 Brevipalpus yothersi | reverse complement strand
TCTCTCTCTCTCTCTCTCTCTCTCTCTCTCTCTCTCTCTCTCTCTCTCTCTCTTCCACCATCAGGACCACTACATTTTTGCTTCAGGGCAAAATGATGGTAGACTGGTCTACAAAAAAAAAATAGTTGACCAGTCGCTTTGAAAATCTATGAAAATTGATCGTCTTTTCCATCCTCCTTTCCTTAAAAGGTAAAGGTAGAAATAGAGCTAATGATCAGCCGAAAGAGAGAGAGAGAGAGAAAAGGAAGACATATATATTTTATAAATTGTAAATCATGTATTGCTGATTCGTTAAGCTGGTGCAAGCTCATGTTGTCTGATTCGACATCAGATGATCCTATTTGTCCCTTAACACCTACTTGAACGCCATTTATAGATGATGATTCCAATTTGAATGTTCATCTTATTGCACTTTTTCACCCAGTATGTATGGACTACTTTTATCTGATTAGCTTCAAAACAGTTGAATATGATGATCATCAATATCTTTAGTATGAAATATCCCAGAGTGAGAAAGGAAAGGAATAATTTCATGATTATCATTCCAATTGGTATGATATTTGAACATGTCATCAATATTATTGGAACTCAAGCAGAGAGTTGCTTTCTAGTCGATGATAACTTCGGAAATGAGGGTACCATTTTATTCAACTGATATATTTATATGGTATGAAATAGAGATCAAGCTAACAATACTGATTGATAGAGAAGATAAATAAAATGAGAACTTTTGAATATTGGTGTAAACGAAAATTTTCATTACTTTCTCTCCAATAATTTGATACGCTCCCAGGCAATCATTAAATGTGAATATCTATCGAAATGTCTGGTCATTTCAAAATGACCAAAGCCTCAAGTGTGATCACGATATGTTTGAAATTGACTATCGTGTACATATCCGGATATATTTTGAGCAAAATCGAGGACAATTTAGAGTTTAGAAGGGAAGGATAGATAGAGAATCATTTTGTATGTCTCTCGGAAAAAGAGAGAAAAACAGTGTTGCCACTAATCTGTATGAATGTTTCCAAATTGGTCTAGAAGTGCTCAAAGGTAATATCGAATCATCATCAAATGAAACTGTTTAGGGCACGATTACTTTTTTTTCAATCATATTCATCATTACCTGCACACTTTACACTCATAGTCCTCCTGTATCAGATGCATTTTACATTTTTTTTTCATCCTCCTTCTTCCTGAAATTCTTTTCTTCTTCTTCTTCTTCTTCATTCTTCTCCATCCTCTTTCGATAGCCACTCGAATCGAATTGATAAAAAAATAGTGAACATTCCAAATAGCTATTCAGGCTATCCAATCTCAGGATCGAGAACGGCGCCTAGAGCAGATCACTTTCACCTAAACACAGTAAATACGTGAGCATCACTTTTCCCGCCGAAAAAAATGTTGGCAAAATGTTCAGACCGGAACATGGGTAAGTTCGAGAGAATGAGAATTCAGAAGAGAGGTTAATTGGGAAAAAATTTTCCATAATGAAAATTATTTAAAATACTGGTAAGAGTAGGAGACAAAGCACCATATCCCAATTGGTAAAGATCGTGGATAACGGTACTCTGTAGCAACTTAGATCGCCTCAGGGATGAGGATATAAATGATGCGGTTCCAGCATGGAAAAGTGATGATAATTGAAAAAACAAAACTTTGACGATTTGAACGGTCGGTTGGCTCAATATAGAAGGTTTTCTATCTTTTTTGGACTCAAATTTTTCTTCTAAGTACCTCTTCAATCTCTCTCTCTCTTTCTCTCTCTTGCTTTCGATTTATCATCTTGTCGTGGCTTAATGAAAATTATGGTCTCTTCATTTAAAACATTGCCTGATCAGACCAGCTTAAAATTTCAGCATGACGTTGAAATGGTGACTAATTCCAGATCATAAGTTGCCAATCCATCGGATGAACAAGGTTGTATGTTCTGTTTTGGCTTCATGATATTCTGAGGTTCCTTTTTATAGCGATCCAAGTTCTTTTTTGAAATGACAAACTTTTTCCATCATCATTTAAGAGAGAGAGAGAGAAAGAGAGACTTACCCAGAGAACGAGTCCATGTCTATCAAATCATCTTTCAACAATTGGATTCATTCGACTTATTTGAGAGAAGAAGAAGAAGAAGAAATCTTTTCCCTAGGCTTCAGGAGCTGACCGATTCTGAATGTCTAATTTGACCTGAATTTTCATCGAACACTAATGTATTCAGTAAAAATTATGACTGATGGGCTCGCTTTTTCTCTGATTGATCATCCAGAAGATGGAAATACTCTAATTTTAATGCCAAATGATGCTCAAGTATCAATAGAACTTGTCACCTTTTCACAGCCATTACTCACATCTGCCAGCCATTCTGACCATAATCATCAGCCAGACTGACCATTATATTTCAGCTATACATAGTGTTATTATTCTCTGTTGGTCAAGGCACATGCAATCGGATGGTCTGTCTAAAATTCTCTCAAATCAGGGCGATTTAATTGAGCCGACAGAACGGATATACATATAGAAAGAAAGAGCGAGAGAGAGAGAGAACAAGTGGCAAGAATTGTGATGATAATCTGCCTGAAGCGACAAGAATTCATCTCCTCTTCTTAGTTAGCCCATCTTAATTTTCGTGATGAAGTGAACTGAACTCTAATTTTGGTGGAGAAAGTTAGTCAAGATGCGATCGTCCTTTCTCTCACTTATGAATCAAAAGAGAGAGAGAGAGAGAGAGAGAGAGAGAGAGAGAGAGAGAGAGAGAGAGAGAGAGAGAGATGAGAGGATGTATAAGATGGAGAATAGGAAGAAGAGATGAAGAAGAAGAAAAAGAAGAGGTCTCATCTCCCTATTTTTAGGTGATCATCTCTCTGCAATGCATGACACTACAAGCTCGCAAATTAGCTTGATTGCCTCATGACTTTTAAATTTCACTCTCGCTCGTTTCGTATTCAATTTTCACTCAAAGTCCACTTCAACCACATTCAACTGGAATGCTGTCTCCTGCACACACTTGATAGTCTAATGATGATTCATCTCTTGAATCACCGGAAGGTGTGTTCGCTGTAACTTTCAACAATTTTTCAGATTTTTTCGGAAATGAAACATTCAAATTTGATCATCGTATCATTTGACAGTCTTGACAGAATTTTGAAGTTTTTTTGCCACAATTCCGGCAAAATATATTTCAATCCATGATCGGCTGATATTCAAGTATGGCCTGGGAGGTCTGATATCATATTGATCATGATGAATAGCATCAACGGTAATGATGAAAATGGATAGGATCGTCGGTATCATCAGCTAATCAGCTTAGATATTGGCCAATCAAATTCATTACTATTCAACAAATCTCACTGGAGAGCTATCGGAAGTGAACTAACGGTAAGCGAGATTGATGATGAGGTGCAAAAATGAAAAAAAAACAATAGATAAAACGCTTCAGGAGATAATCATTTTGACCACCTCTTTGAATGTGAAAAATGTTAAACAAGAAGCGATAATGAGTCAATAAAAGGAAGAGAACCAAGCTGATGATAATATGTGGGCTCAAGTGATGGTTGACACAATACAAAACATTAGAACAAAGCCCAACTTTCTCGGTCAAAATCATGAAAAACTTTATCCCTAAACGTAATAGTAATAATAATACATCACAATCAATGAGATCAAGATGATGAAGAAGAGCAAGGGAGAGAGAGAGAGAGAGAGAGAGAGAGAGAGAGAGAGAGAAGTACCGTTAGAAGAGGGCAACCAATAAAGATGATGATCATCAGACAGGATGGGCCAGATGATATTTGATGATATGATATGATGAGTAACCTTGGATAGATTGATAGAAGGCTTGGTGGAAGCTTTTCGAGAAAGTGATTGGAATTATCGACTCATCTCATTCGACACCTCATTCATGAACATGAGATGAGAGAGATAAAATAACTGACAAGCCTTATCATCTGTTCGAATCTATCATGTTGGTTAGCAAAATTTTTCACTCTCAACACTTCTGATACATGTTTATGTGTGAGCTCAGAAGTTCAGTACTTCTGATATGGCGCACTTTTTTTTCGCTTATCTTACGATTTGAGGATCAGCTAGAGGCCAGCAAGAGATATGATACTTTTTCTATCCGATTTTTTTTTCTACTGCAAAAGATATCATGCTTCTGAAAAGATGGATTAAACCAGAATGAGAAGGCATCACTCAGAAGATGGGCCATTTTAGTACCAAAAAATGAGAAATGATAAACTTCATGATCAAACCTACACCAAAAGAAGAGCCTTCCTCGAAAAATTTTCTCAAATTGAACTTTTTGAGAAGAGAGAAGATGGAAGAGAGAAAAAGAGAGAGGGATCAAGTGATCGATCGGTCATCTTGGCTAATCACGAATGGAGATGGGTATGTGAAGTGAATTGGTTATGCAAATTAGGGGAAACACAAACAAGTGCTGATGAGATTCTGAAAATAGGTAATAAGCTGTAACAAGAGCTGCAGCTTGATCATAGGAATATTTATAAATACATATCAATAACATATTTGTAGTGAATGAATTTTACAGTATTCATGTTTATCGAAAATGAGAGTGGATAAATTGGAGAGAAAGAAAAACAACGGCGAGAAAAATGAATCGATCAATAAGAATGCGATTGATAGAAAAAAAAGGTATGAAAAAAAGTTTTCTCTCTCTCTCTCTCTCTCGATCTTCTGTACTTTTGAGATGATCTTTTGAGACTACTTTTTTTTCCTTCCGATTAGTACCAGAATCGCTCGAATCAACAACAAGATCAAAAATTGATCGGTCAATGCTATTGTAAAGCTTATAGAAAGTGAGAGAAAAAAAAATCATCTGCTGCTGAGAAACTAAAAAGGTAATCGAGATCGAATTGAGATCGAATTTGTTTTGATGATGTTGAGTTTGTAAATATATATCTATATATATGTGATCACCAGGAAATTGATGGAATACAAAGATGATGATTCCTTGCCCAAATATTTCTCTCTCTCTCTCTCTCTCTCTCTCTCTCTCTCTCTCTCTCTCTCTCTCTCTCTCTCTTTCTCTCCCTTTACTAACGAGACTAATCAAAGCTGTTACCAACTGAGTGACCAATTTCATATAAGTTTTACCAATTTTCATTTGATATCACGCGTAAATGCCAATAAGGAAGCGTCCTCAAAAGAATGAGGAGAAGAGAAGAGAAAATGTGATAGAATTGGAAAAAGGTAGGTGAAAAAGAAATTCTTTTCTATCAGAGGCTTTTGCATATGGTGTCAACGAACAACGTTATTGCATAATATCGCACAAAAAAGAAAAAGAAGAAGCCTCATTGTTCATAGTGGACAGAAAAATTTGCATCGATTATAATCATGGTCTTCCATTATGATGGTGACCTGTATATTCAGTTTGTCTGATCTTAACAATGAAAATTTTGAATAGCAAATCTACAGATTTTCAATCCTCATCTCGAAAACTAATCTCATTGAGGGATGGAAGAAAAAAGAAGTGAAGATAGATACAGATGTAGATGAAAGATTGACATGTGAAATATGAATTCATCATGATCTAAGAGTAACTATGTCACTGAATTTGATGAGATTCAAATAGCATTTGGATATGATTCAAAGTCTCCACTGTTTATATTGAGTCAATGTTTCAAGAATAAGTTCCGGAATCACGATTAATTGCAAAGAAGATCAAATGGATATCATAATATCTGCATCCATTTGATGCATCACATTACTTACCAGTCTCATATTTCCAATGAAAATTGTGAGCCACCAAACAAAATGTGTATGTGTATCTTGAAATTTTTATCAAACTTTATCGAACAATATCTTTTTTTTCGAACAAAACAAAAGATAGTTGATTATTAGTTATCACTGTTGAGCTAAAAAGTAGCGTACAAAAAAGATAACGATAAAAGAAACGACCACGCACAAGATGGATATGTTGGTCAGTACCGGTCAGTCGATGCACGATAAGGACACTGATGGCACTTAAAAGTAAGAATTGTACTTTTTATATGAAAGTGCAGATCGGAAGATGATCTTAGAACTTGTCGAATTCATCTTCTCCTCCTCCTCGCTGATCTTCTCCTCCTATCTTCCTCTTCTTCTTCATCGTTTTCGCTCTCTCTCTCTCTCTTTCTTACTTTCGTTTATCAGCCTCCCACTTTACTTGCTTTTTCCCGCTCTTCCTCCTCTCGCCTAATATTATTCACTCTCTCTTTCTCCAATATTTCATCCCCTAAAGAGCTCACTTTTTTTCGAATTCACAAATTTGTCTCTCTCTCTCTCTCTCTCTCTCTCTCTCTCTCTCTCTCTCTCTCTCTCTCTCTCTCTTTCTCTCTCTCTTTCTTTTGGTCGGAATTACTTTTCATTTGAAAAGAATCTCGAATTTTTAATTAGATTAGGTCAAAAGTGAGCAAGTCAAAGATCGTGGCCCCGTTGATCTACGCTGAATATTTTTTTCTTCTCATTCGCACTTTTTTTTCGGTTCCTCCGATCGTCCATCACTTCCATCAGGCCAATGAACTGGACATTGGGTATTTTCCTGTGCCTGTAGCGTTAATATGTGTATGCAGGCGTGTGTTCGAAAAGAAAACGTAAGCATATGCATGTAGGAAACATATTCTCATGTATTCTTCATGTATTGATGTCACTTTCAATTCTAACAGTTTGTTATCCTGTAGCTGTGAAGATCATCATCCAGAATACTCAATACCATTCCTGAGTTGTTCAACTTCTATCTCTCTTCGGTGTTCATCAAATTAATTTTCATTTAAATAAAGGAAGATGAAGATAAGAGAGAGAGGGAAAGATGTATGTAGATGTATGTTATTTTGAAGTGAGAACAGTTTCATACATTGCAAGTGGTTTTAGTTGAGAGAAATGAATAGCAAAATTGAACCTTCCAAATCATGAGGAAGTCAAAGCAAATCATTAAGATAAACATCGATCGTCATCTGGTTTGTGAAAGATGCAGAGTGTTGCTGTTGTTGAAGATCATTCACATCATTATTGTGGCCAGAATGGCCTGTCTGGAGAGTTTGTTTTATTTTGGGTAGTTAACAGTTGAAAGATGTAGTATGGTAATGGTAGGAAATAGTAGTAGGAGAAGAAGATGATTTTTTCTTAGCTTCACAATTTGTCAGCGCTCATTGAATTGTCAAAATTTGTTTGATATTCATCGCTCTCCACAATTAGCATTATGATGATAATGTTGTGAATATCATCTCCTTATTTTTTTCTCTCTCTCTCCTGAACAAATGAAAATCGAATCAAAGAAGGGAGAGAGAGAGAGAGGAAGAGAGAAAAAAGCGTAAACTTTTTTTTATATCACATCTCAAATTATTTCTCGTGCAACTTGCCGTGGAAGGATTGAATAGGGTGAAAGAGAGAGAGAGAGAGAGAGAGAGAGAGAGAGAGAGAGAGAGAGAGAGAAAATATATCCATAAAATGATGGATTTCGATTTCGTTCTTGCATGATCATCGAGACAGAAGCATGATAAAAAATCATCGCCTCAACTCTCAATCTGCAGAATATGTGCTTCAACTATAGCCTTTTGAAAGAGTGTATGTGTATATAAATATATACATTTCACATAATATGAGCATGAAAAAGTGGTGGACACGAATGTGCTTAACCTTTAAGTTACTTGACTCTATGAATGAAAGTGTGTAAAAGTAACATTGTACAAATAGCCTTAAAGGCTTTCTGAGTCCAAGATTAGATCAAAATTCGATAGCATCGAGTGTTAATTTTTGCCTTATTCGTTCTCTTCATTTCCTCCGGATGAGGAGGAGAAGGTGGAAGAAGATGAGACAAGAATGATTAATGATACAGCTGACCATCATGCTTGTGAGGACCATGAATACTTGATATTCAGATGGCTATCTCGAGATGTGAATCGGTATGTTGCAATAACGGAAATTTTTTCCATGACAAAAAACTGATATTTCTTTTTTTCTTCTTGTGCTTTTTTTGCTCATAAATTATAATACTTATTTCAATTGGACTGGACTATCATCGTCGAAACTTTTCGTTGTAAGTGAATACATGTGTGTGGATGATCCCTACATGTTTCCACCCATTTAGTGGTCAATTGGTCTTTCTTATCCATTTTATTGACCCACACTGGGTGCTTGATCTTGACCACCACCAGCGTTCACCCCAGAATTTTGTCTTCCATTCATACCTTAATACACACAATACGCCACCACCACATCAAGATCCATTAGAAAATTTAAGACAAATGATTAAGATAATAATGATCATAATCGGTTTGACCATTCGTGGTTAAGTGCTCAGTGGATTGACAATCGATTGCACCATCTCACATATTGGTTGTTTCAGGCCAAAAAATTTGATAGACACTCTCCAAATCAAGTGGTAGTGGCTATAATCTGTAAACTGAAAAAACAATAATTTGACTACTTTTCGGATAATCCTCTTACTGGATAGAGAGAGAGAGAGAGAGAGAGAGAAATCACTCTCTCTATCGATGGTTTTCAAATTTCGTTTGTAAGAAGAGCAATCAATGTATCCAATCGACCTGTTCGAAAAATTTTTTCGTTTTTCCTCTCTCCTCTCAAATTTTCGATTGTCTATGTAAAGTTTGCTCATACCGTACATACCAAGCTGCATTTTCCTATTTGCTATTCCATTCTTTTAATTTAAGTAGGCCACAAATTATTGAGCCTCACCTTGGTGCTGGTGGCTCATGATTTTTCTCTCTTTCAATTGCCCTGATATGCATTGATATCATATTGGATAAAGAAAATTCTCGGTGATCAGAATAATCGTAGTGGAATCCGCGCGAATGCATGCTAACTTTGATGGATTACGGATAATGTGCTGTGCTTTGGCAATCATGGTGTCACTTTATCTTCTTTCTCTTTCTCTCTTTCGGCCTGATCGTTCTCAACGAAAATTACGCCTAGATTTTACAAAATGATATCAATGAGATCAGATGAGATGAGCGAGAGGAGCAAACTTGAATCTTTCTCTCTCTCTCTCCTGACTTGTATCTACCTGGATCGTCTTCCGATTAAATGAATCAACTTGCTCAATCATCGGCACCCCCTGAACTTCTTCCATCATTGCCTCAAGTGACCCAATCACTTTCACTTATCATGTTCAGTTGCTTGGACTCTAGCTGATATACGGATAGATGAGTATACAGCATGTGTGGTGTTTATCAGGGAATGTCGCTGAATTTCGGTCAGAATCGGATTGAGAATTAGTGATTGAGGAGAAAGAGAGAGAGATAGAAAATTTCGTTAATCTTCTGGGAGAATTAATTCTTCAGCTGTGTGATTAAGATCTGTAGAGGCTTTTTGGATAGTAGCTACGATTTCGAATGAAGAGGTCTGTGGTTGAATGATCGGATGTATCTTAATAATTTTTTTCTTCAATCGATGAAGAACATATGAACTGGAAAAAATATATATATATAGATATATATCTGACTACATGAACGTTTTCAAAATGATGTTACTCAATGATGATGATGATGATGACTCGAGAAATGATTTTTGTGAGCTTAATAGAGTAAAGTGCCAATAGGAATGGGAAGTTGATCATCATCAATGAGAAGAGTTGATATCAGGAAACTATGAAGGTTCCGATTTTGGATCTTAAAATTAAATTAAATCTTCATTTGAATTATTGTAATTAGTATGGAAAAGTGAATTATCCATTCATTCATTCAGTTCCGATTGGTGCAAACTGTATATTGAATGCGTGACTATTTCTTTTCAGAGTTTCTGTAATTCTTGGTGCTAGAAATTTATTCTTCGTTTCCTGTTGGCTTCAATTGGAGAGGAATCAGATTAATCTGATCTGAAAGCAAAATGATGGCTCAAGTAGATGAAAGATTTTCGTGAAAAGCTCTCCAATAGATCCAATAGAGAGAGAAAGCAAGATGGAAAGAGAGAGAGAGAGAGAGAGAGAGAGAGAGAGAGAGAGAGAGAGAGAAATAAGAAAAAATCAACCAAAAGACTCAACAGCAGATGAGGAAAAATTGATGAGGATCATAACAAGTATAAGATGGAAACGTCGAAAGTGTAATGATGAAAGGTGATGAGCGATGAAGATGGACCAAAAAGTAACTATACATAGCTGATAGTACGGTGATTGTATATTGCCAAAAGCGATTCATAAAATAAGGGAAATAAGTTGATAAACAACAGAAACCAAGAAGCAGGAGAAAATCTTTTTTAAAGTGGACACAACAAGAACATCAACATCAACAACAACAACCTGTTCTTCTTATTCTTTTTTTGTTTTAATCATAAACATACTAGTAAACTTCCATAACGTCCATTCTTGATTCCAAATGCTGAGAGATCATAGTATGCTTTAATTTGATGTTGGAAAAGTTTCCTAATTCAGTTCAGTTATTGGATATAAAACTTGAGAGAGAATGTGAACAACGTTCAATGTGTGGTGAGGAATCTTAGAATTACGATTGTAATTTGCGAAAATATTGAGATTCATTATTGATCAATTTTTTCCATACCAAATGAGAGCATTCCAGAGAGTTTCCGATGAATGCTACCACATTCCTTGATTGATGAATGAACTTTGTAATTAAAGTAAATTAGCATAGACTGATGGTGGTCCGATAACCTGTCTAATGATATAAATATACATATCGAATCAATGACTTTGCGTAATGTAATTATTCGGGCATCACTTACGAAAAAGCTTAATTGTTCACCACATTCCCTCATATTCATTGATGATTGTAATGTTCTCCATATACTCGATAGACATTCTGGAGATCATTTTTCACTCCACTCTCCACAGACATATTACATGGCTTCAAGCCAGTGTATGAGTCACCAAAGAGTTTCAAAAATTGTTCACTTTTGAGCTCTACCATGATTTGTATCCCACATAATTGATGCATGGCTGACTTTCTTAATCATCCATAACATAGTCTCAAGAAAGCAAATCAAGTGGATCCAAGAGCAACCTACACACTTTTTCCTTCTTCTCTCTTTCTCTCTCTCTCTTTGCCAATTCACTTTCAGGTTTGAATCATTATCAAATCATTTAACCTATGGCCAAAAGTGAAGTGGAAAAAACCGTAGGAGTGGACATAATTTTGAGATTACTTTGGTTAACATAAGCGCTATGGCCAGTGAACATTGATCATCCCACCAGTGGTGAGAGCAAGAGAGAGAGAGAGAGAAAGATAAAAAAGAGAGAGAAAGTGAGATGAAGATGAAGATGATGGCAAGTGAAGCCATCGGATAGCCGGTCGGGTTGAGATGGTACCCTAATGTGTACAGAAATCAAGGACGTTCCATTGGAAGATGGTGCAAGAGCCTCTCTTTTCATTTTGGCTCCGAGATTCTTTCAGCCGCTTCTCTTTCTCTTTCTTTTTCCTCTCTCTCTCTCTTTTGGCAGGTTGGTTAGTTGGTTGGTTGGTTGCATGTACAGGTAATAATAATAACTTGTATCTCTCTCTTTTACCAGCCAGCCAGGTAAGCGTGGATGGCTGAACAACTTGAATTTGGTAAAAGTTTTTCATGTACCTGTATTAACCAAGGAAGGCACACATAGGCACATAGGCACACATGCAGAGAGAGAGGAAGAAATAGTGTTCACAATCTCGAGGCCGACTGTTAAAGGTTTACTTTTCATCGACAATCCATCTTTTTTTTTATAATAGACTTTCTTTCTTTTTTCTTAATAATTATCATCACTCTTTTTTTCTTCCTTGTCCAATGTCCTTGGCTGATATCAACTAGTCTCTGGTGTCCGTGTCCATCCTGATTGGTGTGTGTGTGTGTGTGTTAAGAAATCATCATCAACCACTTTCTTTATTTTCCCTTGTTTCTAAGCCACTTTCTTTCTGTTGTTGTGATCATCATTATAATTACATTTCGTTAAATGACAATATAAAAGGTCCATCTTCACCATGAAATGTGTGTGTAAATGATCAAAATTTAATCATTCATCTTGCAAATCTTTTGTATTTTCCTCTTATAAACACACACATACACACACAATCTGGTGACTTTCATATGTGATCTTGTTGATGAAACTTTCGCTTTCTATGTGATTTTTACACACACACATGTTGCTTCAATCGTTGATTTTTTTATTTCATCCAATTCAATATTGATTTATCCTTGTTCATAGAGAGACTTTTTTCTCTCTCTTTCCTCTCTCTCTCTCGAAATTGAAATTGAAATTGAAATTGAAAGTGAAAGTTTGGTGTAGTTGTTGTTCAAAAAATTAACCAATTTCAAATGTGATACTTGCGAAAAAAGTGTAACGTTCAAATACTTTTTTTGGCCATACACATCAATAAAATTTTTTATCCATAAAAACACACTACGCTAAATCATAGACAAATAGACACATACCATAGTATAAACACATATACACACACCACACATATAAACAATTAACTTAATCAAAGAGAGAGAAAAAAGAGCAAGAGAGAGAGAGTGAGAAGACCCAAGACCAAGACGACCCAGAAAATGATCGGCAACCAAGTTGTGAAAGAAGAAGAGGAGGAAAAAAAATAATTATTCTTCAGCTGATAACTTTGTCAAGACTTTTTTTCTCTTCTCTTCTTCTTCATCATCTTCATCTCTCTGTAATTTACTAGACTTTCTTACTCTGGTGCATTTGTATTCACACTCTCAATTGTGTGTGTATGCCTTGTATTGTGTGTATGTATGTTCCGTATGTGAGTATATTGGCTTTTCAAGTGTAACCAATTGTGAATATATTTCCATATATTCACCCAACACCAATCAGCACCAATCATCCAATCACTACCACCACCACCACCATCCAGTCATCAACGATCAACACATCACCGGTGTTTTCACCATCGTTTCCCATCATCATCTACATACATAATTATTTGTCTCTCTCTCTCTCTCTCGTCCAATTTTTGATTATTAGGCCACAGTACGATGCCCAATCGTGGTAATGTGCCGCGAAGTGTTGTCTTTTTGTCCACAGTTGATGGAAAGGATAATGATAATAATGGTGATAATAATGGTAATGCTAATTGTGATCCAGTACATCTAATTAAGCCGGGAAGTGTGGATGATTCGATGTGCGGCTTTCGTCCACGGTCTATTATGGCCGGGAATAATGTTTACGATTTTCTGCAGACATCACTCAACTCATCACCCAATCCAATGGTCAGATCCAATTCATTTCATCAAGAATTCGGATGCCAACGTAAAAATATACAAGTTGATTATATACGTGAAAATTTATTAGATGAAGATATAATAGCTCAAAAGTATCTTAAATCTCGTAGAATGTCCAAATCATTACCGGAACTTAATCAATTACGAGTATTACCCAAATTTGCTAACGCTTTAAGCCAATATCAAGATATAATTGAATCCGAAATGGATGATGACGATGAAGATGCAACCAGCTCATGTATTGCAACTGATACCGAATATCATCCGGCATGGGCCAATAAGCAAGATTTTTTGATGACCATTATGGGCTTCTCACTTGGACTCAATACTTTTTGGCGGTTCCCATATTTTTGTTACATCAATAATGGAGGTAAGACATTTTTTTTCTACTTCTTTCCTTCCTTCTTGCGACATACACCCACAGGAAATCGGGTTCATATTCTCAGGGTTCGATACATCTCCTTCCTGTTTACATATTAATCACAATTTGCCAGCATTGGATTCCATTATAACTTGAAAAATATGCTTGCATAAAATATACATAGTATATATACACTGAATGTTTCCCTCATATTTGCATAACTTTGCTCTCCTTTTTTTTGCCGCGAACTTTTACCGTTCCTCTGTGACAGCCATATACAAACTTACCAACATTCACTTAAACTTTATGACCACATTATTATCATTTTTCGTATATGTCTGCACATTCAGATAATACATACCTTCTGACTGAATGAGCATCATTGATTACCTTAATCTTATTACTAGCCGGCCAAAGTCATATTTCCGTTCATAAATTTTTTTTCTCTCTTTCTCTTTCCCATATCTTATCACATGTATTACAGGTTCATTTTTTTGGGCATATACAGTATTAATGATTTTCGTTGGTTGTCCACTTTTGTGCATGGAATACGCCATTGGCCAGCTAACTCATCGAAATTTAGTTGTTTTTGGTTATCTTTCACCAATTTTGAAGGGTATGTAATCATTTTTCTCTCTTCCATTTTCTTTGTGTGTGTGTGTGTATAATTGAAATGTAGGAATTTTATTATTATATCATTTTCATGAATGCTTCAGATCGTTCCAATGGATTTTATGTGCGTTTCTGCCAATATGCTTGTTTTGTAATTTCTCATGCTCGCTCGTAGAGCAAGTGTTGTACGATCCGGCAACTATCATGGTAGTTATCCACTTATTTCATGGCCACAAAATCGACTCGATTCTCTTCTGTCTTAGGGGCAAAATGAATATGAGAGAAAAAAACGAAGTTATTAACCAAAGAAAATGAACATCATGAATTCGATTGTCCTTGCGAGTTTTTTCGCTCAATTCGTTAGTTTCCAGTTGAATCATATGTCTAAAATTTATTCAACAATCATTCAGCACTTTGATTCACTAATCTTATTCCAACTTTTCCTCTTTCGTCCCATTTATATATGCAGGCACCGTAATTTCGTCTATAATTGTGGCATCGATTATGTTACCAATACTTAGTACAGTTAATTCATGGTCCATGTTATACTTCTTCAAATCATTTCATAAGTCTCCATCATGGTTCCAGTGTAATAATAGATGGAATGATGTTATTTGTTACACATCTCCAAACAATATGACCCGAGTAGACCAAACTATCGCTCATCTATCTAATTACAATATAAGTGGATCATTTGATGTGCCACCCACAGCAGGGCGAACTTTCAGTCCACCGATCTCAACTCGCTTGAATACTTCAATCAATATTCCACCGGCACTTCAATATGCTTCGCAACAATTTTTTGAGTAAGTGTTTGGACTCATTCGGCTTAGAAACGTTCTAAAATCCCCTCTCTTTCTCTACCTCAGCAAAGGTCTCATGAATTTGGACGTGGAAGAAGTTTATCTGGGAACAGTTAATTGGAAATTGGCAATTATTTTGTTCCTCGTGTGGATGATCACTTTCATTCATCTTCGCAAAGGATTTGTTTTCTCATCCAATCCAACCTTTTGCCTGGCAATCATACCAATGATGGCCTTTGGTGCCCTTTTTCTGAAAGCTGTCTGCTTAAGTGGAGCTCGTAAAGGTATACTCTTTTTCCTCAAGCCCAGTATGGACGGAATTCTTCAACCATCGGTGAGTATACATTGTACAGATTAAACGTACATTTGTGCATAGTAATTCAAAATTTTGTTGATCATTAAAAACCTCATTTATCATTACAGGTTTGGTTGTATGCTGCAGGTTTCACTCTTCATTCATTAGGTAATTACTTTCACTTAAATTTATAGATAATCTTCAATGATTTACCATTCATGAGTATGAGAATGATTCGAATCTAATTCACCAATCTCAGGTAACATTACTGGAATCAGTTTAGGAATGGCTAAATATCATCGGGATCGTAACAATTTCATGAGAGACACGATAATAGCGTGCTTCATAAATTACCTATCGGTTTTGATGGTTGGTCTTACTGTGTTCTCGGTTATTGGTCATCTTTCGGTGGAAAGGAAAGTTGAAATGGCAAGAGTCCTCGTTAAAGGTAACTTTTACTTCATCAAATATTCTTCCTTAAAGATCATTTCCTCAAACTTGTCTCTCTTCTCAGAACCAGGACTGTCTTTTGTGGCCATGTCTGAACTTCTCGCAACCCTTCCCTTAAAAACTCTGTGGTCCTGTGCTGTTTTCTTCATTCTTTTCTGTTTGGGTGTAGATAATCAAGTGAGTAAAATTTATTGGTATTTGGGCAAAATTTATTCTAACTTGGTACTTCTGTTCGAAAATTTCTTCTCAAGATTGCTTACGTTGCCACTCTTATCGAATGTGTAAAAGATCGATGGCGACCACGTTTATGGTTAAGAGGACTAGTATATCAAATGATTGTACTCTTCACCTGTTTGATATTTTTTTCTATCAGCTTATTTTTTATAACAAAGGTTTGGTTACATAAATTCATTCAACGTATTTCAGTGTGTGAATGACGCAATTCTCTTTTTCCGTTCATTCAACAGAAAGGCCTCATCCTCATTCGAAGTTTTGATCATTATGTCACTGTCATTTTGACTGTCCTTTTGGCTTTACTTGAAGTTATTTTAGTAGGATTTTTTTATGGTAAGCTGAATGAAGTCGTAAAAGAGAAGGAAGAAAAATATGTCCTCTCTGCTATTTTAAATTCATATTTTCTCATCATCAATCTATCTTACTTCACTAGGAGCAAAGAATCTCGTTAATGCGGTTAAATTGATCACTTGTAAAGCACCCGGTGTCTACTTTTACTCATCATGGAGATTTTGTACCCCAGTGACTTTATTGGTAAAGTCATGAGCTTGAATATCATTTACATTATCTTTCTAATGGTTTTTTTTCTTTCATTCATATTATTTCATCCTTCACAGCTTATCATCGGCTACAATTTATATGATTATCAAGAGTTCCATTTCCGTGGGATCAGAGACACTTTCATAACCAGTATACTGGGTCCAATCACTATTTTAATGGCACTTCTTCCGATACCAATTTGTGGTCTCTCTGAATTGAAGCCGAGTGAGGATAAAATTAAATTCTCCAAGGTTAGAATTATATTCCTCTGAAACTCATTCATATCAATATACATATGACCTAGAAATTTTCTACGACTTTATCGCTCTTTTTCTCATTTTATGTCCTATTCTCTCTTTTACAATTGATAATAGCGACTCAGCTACGCATTTCGGCCAGAAGGAGATCCTATTAGTGACCTAAAGCAAGGAAATACTGGTGGTAAAATGATTCGTCAACAAATTTTCTCCGATTATTTTAATACCAAAGATACTGCCTCGTATGATGCGGAAATTGCATCTTCTGAACTCATCACTCCCATCACATATTCTCGAATACAAGGGCTTGATCGTGAGACTACAATATAATCCATCTCAAACTCATCACATTTCACTCAAACGTTTTTTTGATTCATATTGTTGAAATCTTTCATCATTGATAAAATTTTTGAAATATATGCTGGGAAACATAGTTGTAAGTTTCCTGATTGTGTAAATCTGATCTCTACAATAGCTCTCATTTCTTATTGTCATGCTACTAGTTATCCCATGATGTAAATGCAAACTTATCTACATTTTCAAAATTCTCTTTGTTTGTGTGCAATCTTTCCCGATATTTGATCGAGCCTTTTTTTTCAATATTCGAATTTATCCTTTTTTGTAAAATTCCCTTGATGAATGCCGGAGGATAGACTAAGAAAGATGAGAACAATATCCGGATTTTCGCATCATCAAATGTCCAGAATCTAGTGGATAGTAATTGCTCGATAGGTTAAAAAGACAAGAGTGGAGGAAACATTTTATGGAAACAGCAAAAATTTGACCAGAAATATCCTGTATCAAATGAGAATAGAGGAGATTCTATCCAGAGCTTGCTCAATTCTATCGACTTGGATAATTTTAGAGAGATATAAAGTTAAAAAAAATCTTTCCATGAAAATTCTTAAGACGAAAAAAAGCATTTTACTTCTTAAGTCTCTCTCTTGTTGATACACTTTCTCTCATGTCAAAATTTTCAATGGGAATGACTTCCTCTGTTTTTCAGGTATACCAAAAGTTTTCCAATTTAAATTTGATTTCATGATGAATGACCACTGATTCAATTGAAATAAAACACTGGTTGGAAATTCATAAAAACAAGGTTGGAGATTCAACTAATTTTTCCAAGATGCATGGTATGTTTGAAGGTTGTGATCATCACTTAGGATATAAATTAACAGATTGGCGTTATCGAGGCTGCATTCTTCCCCATTTTGATGCCCCTCCAAATTTTTTGATGAATTTTCTCAATAAATTGCTGTGCTCTCATGATAACTCGTTCACAGATTGATGGTAATATTGTGGAAGGTCAAGAGATTTTCGATCAGCTCAAATTGACGATAAGTGAGCTTTGAAACATCATCTCTTATTGAGTGAGATTGCTTCTAAGCTGATCCTAGCGAGTTAATTAGTTGATATCAGCAAACTTTGTCGCTTTTCCAGCTCATTTTGGGTGTGTAAGTGGTGATGACTTGAATGATTGGATTAATCTAATTATGCTTACTCAGCTTTGGTGTGATTAGGTTTCATGTCCAACTCGTTTGTGTTGTGGCTGGTGGATGTGACCAAAAACATACGAATTACAGGTCGACCATTGCATAAATGAAAACCAAAAATGCGATCATTGAATTTGCAAAATGATTTTTTTACAAAATCATAGACCGTAAACACACTCATCTTTGCAGCCGATTGTGGTAAATCATTTTCATCTCTTTAAAACTCACAAAATGGCCAAAAGCCCGCCACTTGTTGGCAAAGGACGGTGACCCAAGGCTTTTTGAAACGGTAACCATTGTCTTTATTCAAATGTATTCATCAATGTAAAAGAGAGAGATAGACAGAAAAAGAGAGAGGAAAGGAAAAAAAATTCTTTCTATAAACTGTACATACACAGCCACATAATGATGATACAAATGTGTATCTAGTCATGATGTCCATACGAATGAATGATCACGCGAACGATGGAAAAAGCCGAGAGAGAATCATCACATTTTTTTCTAACCGGCAACAAAACGGGACTCTCTCTCTCTCTCTCTCTCTCTCTCTCTCTCGCTCTTTCCATCTCTTTCTATCTCTCATCAGCAAACCATCTCTATCTCCTCCTTCTACACTCGATTTACAATGGATTCGGGGATTGGCCATGCATTCATTGTCCAGGCCACTTTTCATTACAAAATGACAAGTGTATACAGTTGAGCGGGAAAAAAAACGCGGCTCGTACGGCTATCACACAGGTAGTAGTAGTAGTATTTACAAAAATGGGCAGGGAAGCGACCTAAAGAGGAAGACCATCCTTGATGTGATTGTGAGCTTCCGGAAGAGAGAGAGAGAGAGAGAAAGAGAGAGAAATATTTTTTTGGACACATCTTGTGAGCACATCGACTTGATCACTTGATTTCCTTCTCGTGATTACCTTTACTTGTCACCTGTAATCAATGGAAGGGAAACATATTCATTGTTCCCTTTTCTATGTCTCTATCACTTTCTATTGCTCATCTACTGACATTTCTTATACCTCTTCATTGAAGTGTTGATATTTTTTTATCACAAGTTCGATTGAACTTTTGTATTGTAAAATATTTTGAATCGTGCAATTGAACTGAGAAAGAATTGTTTCCAACTAGTTATACTAGAAAAATTAATCAATGTTTCTGTGTTTGTGAGAAATAAAATTTGTAATCAAATCATGTCCATCCAGTATCCTCGGAAGAAGGAATACTTCTTGCCAAGATTACCCAAAAAGAGAACTAAAATGTTGATCAATGTGAAAAAAATATTCCAATGGATAGTATTGATAGTATTGTGGGATCTAGTGCAAGGTCAAGATTGTTTTGGTGGTATACAGACTTTCGAAAAATTAGCCATGACAGATTTTGATGATGAATTTACACCTGCTGGAACATTACTTCAACATCCGGATCAAGCATTGACCAGAGATTGTATCAATCTGTGTCGTCAACAGCCTACCTGCCAATCATTTGGCCTGGATTACACTAGATTTCGATGTGCTGCCTATTCAATCAATTCATCTGGTCGACGAGACAATTTAGTGTCAACAAATACCACAAATTTTTTCGAAAAAGTATGCTACTTAGGTGTTCATCGTGATGAGTATCAAAAAATTTGCGGTGTCGAAAGGCTGTGGGCCTTTGAGCGGGTAAAAGGAGCTTTTTTGGAAGGTTTCGTTGAATCAGTGTTAAGCAATATTGGTAGCAAAGATGAGTGTGCCAAATCTTGTCTAATGGAACCATCGTTCACCTGTCGTAGTGCTGATTATGATTATGATAAGAGAATATGTCAATTGTCCAAGGAGGATAGACGAACTCAGCCGCAAGCTTTTCGCCAGGTTTTCGGAAGTTCTCGAGATTATATTGAAAATCAATGTGCTGCACCAGGTAAGTGTCACCATTTCGTGTTGATTATTTATTCATTGTTCTTCCTTGCAAGTAATTTTGAAGGATTGTTTTCACTCGATAAGTCAGCTGATGAATGAATAAATACAGCTAATCAAATGAGTGTTTCACTCTTTTTGGCGGAAATGATCACCATGAGAGAGAGAGAAGGACTTTGGACTTTCATGATTAGTATCGATTTGATATTCAAAAATAATTCACTATCTTCTCTTTTCAAAATAGTGAGAATTTTTTTCCAGCACCTCATGAAAGTGAAACAATTAGTATTCTATCAGTTTCGCAATGAACAACCAGGAAATCCTCTTCTCCATGCCTTATGTGAGGGAGGAATGACCCCTCTTAACAGTGTCCATTTGACCCATAATTTGTGATTACTGGAAGTGTTTAGGATGATCTTCACGAATGACACCTCAAATTTAGTTTTGACTTGTGATGTTCTATTAGCAGGAATGCTTGATGAATAATTTTCATGGAACCATGAGTATAACGGGTTCTTTCTTTCTCTCTCTCTCTCTCTCTCTCTCTCTCTCTCTCTCTCTCTCTCTCTCTCTCTCTCTCTCTTTCTGGGCACTTTCTTTTGTCCTCCCAGTGATCTATCATACTTAATATTCTCCTTTCATGTCCACCATAAGATTGACAAACAGTTATTCATTTTAAAAAAGTAACTCTATCTGTACACCTAACACAAGATGACCTGATTCACAATCTAGCCTTGCCCATTACTATGAACATTGTTTTATCATTTTCCAAAAAACAAAAGACTAACAATCCCTATTATTGTCCAAACAACTCTCTCTTCTATTCCTAGTTCCGCCCGAACTTTCCCGTTATTCTAGCTACCG
Source organism: Brevipalpus yothersi (assembly GCA_003956705.1). NCBI lineage: Eukaryota > Metazoa > Arthropoda > Arachnida > Trombidiformes > Tenuipalpidae > Brevipalpus > Brevipalpus yothersi. Next base: position 17,051 of record QZCP01000227.1, on the reverse strand, counting down.
TTTCACTTCTAGCTCTTCTTTTTCTGTATCCATTATCATTTCCAAAAAGGTTTGGAAACAATTTCGGCTCCAAAGTGAGCCGAAATGATGATAACCAATGACGATAACCAATTTTTAACTAGAAATTTAAGGAATATTCTTCTCAAAATTCCACAGGTCCAACAACATGCCTGTACGATGGTAAACAGAATACGGCTGTAATAACCATGGACTCGTTGGTTTTTGCTCAAAATATTGAAGATTGTGAGCATAGATGTGACAAAGAATTTACCTTCAATTGTCGCTCCTACAGTATGGAAAGTAAACGTTGCTTTTTGAGTGGCGATGATTCGGTTAGTTTATCAAATGCTGCACTACCAATTAAGATTGGATCAGTGTATGGAGAGAAAAAATGTGTCACCGAAGCGTGTACACATGGAATATTTACATACGAAAAGGTAACTGGACATGCATTACGATCAGCACTGGCCACTTCAGTTCCCATGCCACACACCACAAGTCTCGGAGTGACCAGTGATTGTCGTGAGGTATGTGATAAGGCAAATTTGGATTGTCCAGCATTCTCAATCAGCTATCCAAGCTCTCGGTGTGACAAGTTGGATCGAAATTCACAGGGAAGAAGTGGTGACTTTGTCCCGCGTGAAGGTGAAAGTTTTTTCGAAAAAATATGTCTCCGTGGACCAGAAATAATGACCATGTGTCAAGATAAATTGTGGGCTTTCGAAAGAGTTATCGGTTATGAATTGACACCTCTTTTGTATGAGAGAGTATATCATTTTGTTCAGAGTCGACGATATTGTGAAGAATATTGTCTACAGGAGAAAGCATTCGTTTGTCGATCGGCAGTGTATAATGATGAAACAACCGAGTGTAAATTGTCCCGAGAAGATCGTCGAACTAGACCAGCCAATTATATACGCAATCAGAATTCGAAAATAAGTTATCTGGAGAATCAATGTATTCGAGCACATTCCACATGTCCATACTCATCAACACCCGGAGCTTATCCAACGTACACTGATCTCGTGGAAACTCGTAATATTGGCTCTCGAGAAGATTGTGAAAATCATTGTAATGATAATCGAAAATTTTTGTGCCGTTCATATGCATTCTATTCGAGTAACAATGAATGTCTACTGTCCGGTGATGATCGAACAAGTGCTGGTCCATCGGCAATGACCCAGAGACCTGGAATGACTTATTATGAGAGAAAATGTCCACGACTTCCGGGTGATGGTATAACCGATCGTTCCAACATTGAATCAGGTAACAATAACGGATCAACGGAAGCATCATCTGCTGATAATGAATATCGAACATCAACCACAACCGAAAGTACCATCATAACACCACTGGATGAGCCGACACATAGTGTTGAGCCATCAACTGTGCCCAGTACCTCAACCACCTACGGCAATGAGCATCATTCATCATCTCCATCCTCATCCACTTTTCACGATTCCAATGGAACAGTGTCCACTTTGGAGCCAGGACCCACACCTGGAAGTACAGCATTTTCTCCACCACCAAGTTCAATTCCAACCACAATTGGCTCAACATCAACAACCACTGGCCACTCAACATCGCATCCAGGTAATTTTCAGCCCACAGGCAACTCCACAGATTCGCTAACAAATCGTAGAGGTTCGAGTTCCTCGTCCAATGAAATACCAAGTAAGGAATCTGAAAATCAGTTCCAAAAAGACAGATTTCTGATTGATAAGGTTCTCCCAACTTTAAAACCAGCGAAAATTATTTTATAGATGAAATTTGCAAAAAGGTTTATTCATGGAAGAATTTTCTAGTTCGGAATATTCACAAAAATATTAATTAATTGATTAATTAATCTTTTCCTCTTCTCCTAAACAGCTGGCTCATCAATCAAATGTGGTCCTAATGGAAAGTTCACTTTTGAAAGAGTTCCTGGTTTCGAGCCAATCGGTGGATTTTTCAGTCTACTTTACTCAAGCAAAGTGGATCCTGGAATAATTACCGAATGTTCCCAAAGATGTGAACACAATGTGGCATGTAGAGCATTTGTGATGGATTACACTCATCATACGTGCTACGGAATGTATGAGAATAGTTCTATTGGCCGCTTGGATCTGAGACTTTCGCCAGGACGTGATTATTTCGAAGGGTTCTGTGTATCCTCCCATCTGACATGTTCCAAACTGTGGACATTCGATCGTATAGTTGATCAAGCAACAGTTGGTATACAGCCGAAAGCTATCATACGATATCTACACAAATCTGATTGTCGAGCTCGATGTGTGGAAGAGAAACGTTTCGCTTGTCTATCGGCCAGCTATGATGCCACATTACGTGAATGTCGTCTATATGATCAGGACCGTAATTCCGGCCTATTACGATTGATTTTCACCAAGGGTACAGATTATATGGAAAATCAGTGTACAGCTGATGTATCCGGATGTCGTTATGCTCCAATTGAACGGGACATTGCCATTGTTTCGGTAGCCAAATCTGTTCGTGGTTCATCCACCTTTTTCTGTGAAAACGAATGTAATCGTCAGACCGAATTCAATTGTCGCTCATACACTTACATTGATCAATCACCGGTACCCAATGGCAATATATGTCTATTGAGCTCAGACAATCGGGCAACTAGTCAAAAGGAGGCAATGAAACATCATCCGAGAGCTTTGTATGCGGAAAAAGATTGCCGAGCATCTCGAAGAGGTCGAGTGTCTTCCACACCAGATACACTTGATCCACCAAGACCATCAGAATCACCCACAATTCCGATGGGTCCATCATCGTCATCATCATCCCAACCACAGCCACCACAGCCATCAACAACCACACTACCTTCACACCATGGCTCACGTCGATGTGGTACATTTGATTTTACGTACGAAAAAACGTATGGCTACGATCTTCGATTCGCACGACGGGAACGATCTAGAATACCTCCGAGGTTGGGAATAACAACCCAGTGTCAGGACGAGTGTACACGTCGGGGTGCACGGTGTAGAGCATTTGCTTTGGAATACGGTCATACTCAACACTGTTTTTTGCTCGAAGATTCTGCTGGTGAAAATCGACAGGCATTGTCAAAAGTTCCCAATATTGCTTACTTTGAAAAAATATGTCTCAAAGGTATTATTTGAAATATCTATTTTCTCGTGAATCCATATGTAACGATGATTTATAAACTTGAAAATTTTTAACTCTATTCTTTTTTCCGTAGAAAAACCTTGTGGAAAATTATGGTCATTTGAACGTATAATCGGTTATGATCTGGAGGAAACACCCGATAAGACGATAATTAATGTTGATCTAAGAGCTGATTGTGAAGATCACTGTTTATCGGAAAAAGATTTCATTTGTCGCTCAGCCACTTATGATTATACACAAAAAACGTGCAAATTATTCACTGAAACACAACGTTCCAAGCCAGGATCCTTCAAAGCAACCACTAAAGAAATCGATTATCTTGAAAATCATTGTGTCAAAGGTGAGAGATCGAGAAGAATTCAAATCGCAGTTATTTAAATCAGGATGAATTCGAGGTGTATCTCGAATCAATTAAGACCTTCGTACTCATAGTCATACTGGATCGAGCGACTGTGACCCTTCTCTGAATTATTGATCACTCGATGGATTATTGTATTGTCTATGTGAATTAGATGAATTAGATGTCATATGAAAATTGATGTTGTTTCCGTCTCTTAACTGTGACAATGTTATTCATTTCTCATTTTTTTCTCTTCCTCCTTCTCAGAGCCTTCCAGTTGCCAGTATAAAGATTTTACTGATGCTTTTTTTCCCTACATCGATCGTATCAGTCATGCATTCAGTTTACCTGAATGTCAGCGACAATGTGACCTGGAAAAATTATTTATGTGTCGATCACTCAACTATGAATCGTACACAAGAGAATGTGCACTGTCCAGTTATGATATAGCGTCTGTTGGTATTGGACATCAACAATTACAAGCTCGCCGTCATTCATTGTATAGTGAAAAAGGAAATTGTGAACAAGGTGTGTTGAATATTTTGAGAGAGAGAGAGAAAAGAACAACTATCAACCAAAAATGATAGATACAATTAGCTAATAAACATATCAGCAAAGATCTCAATAACTCATTCAACTGAGAGAGAGAGAATGATGATAATAATGTCATCAGAAATGAGAGAGAGAGAAGAAAAAACAATGGCTACAATAGACAGACTAATATTACTGGTTGTTGACTAACCGATTGATCTAATTACTATTAGTGTAATACTGATTAATTTTTCCCTCCATTTTTGTGGTACATTTGCAGTGACAGTACAATGCAATCAGCATGACATGATGTTAACGTTGAACTTTGATACACCGTTCATGGGTCGTATATACGCTAAAGGCAATCCAACTCAATGCTTTGAACTTGGTACCGGTCAAACACATCTGAAATTTTCCATTCCTCTTAATTCCAAGTGTGGAACCCGATCAGAGGTGAGAGACATTGAGAAAAGAAGACTGAATGAATGAAGAAGAAGAAAAAGAAGAAAAAGTTGCACAATCAAATACTTTCCATCTCGATCATAAGCTCATTCATCATGAAGAATACTGACAAAAAAATTGGATGAAGAGAGAGAGAGAGATGCAAAAATATGCATACATATTAACCGTTATACACTTGCTTCCGTTTGTACAGGGCACAAAGAACTTTGTCAATGAAATTGTGGTTCAACAACATGCGGTCATAATGACTGACAGTGATCGGACCATAAAAGTGATGTGCTCATTCAGTGCTACCGATCAGACTGTGACCCTTAGCGGTGGTAATCAAGGCAAAAAAGGGATCGATGTAACGTAAGTGAGGAGGGAGAAAAAAAAATTGGCATGATTGGCCAAACAAAATTAACCATCAAAATTTGTACATGTATTCAGAAGAAAAACAGTAACCATTCAATCGATTCCTTCTTTTTCTTCACATCTTCTTTCTCTCTCTCCTTCTCTTTCTCAACATTAGATCCTTGCAAAACGCAAAAAGTCGATTAGAACGTCCGATACCTTCTTTTGTCACCAACACAGCACCACCGCCGGTTGTGTTGATGAGAATTTTGGATCAAAGTGAAAGTGATGCCACACTGGTTGGTCTTGGCGATGAATTGACCATGAAAATTGAGATGATTGATCCGACCTCAGCATTCGCAATAACTGCTCGCAATTTGTATGCCAAAAGTACCAGTGGAGAGTCCTTGTTTCTAATTGATTCTCGAGGGTGAGGCGAGAAGAAAAATACTTCTTTACCTTCTCTCTTCTTTTTTTTGGATACTCAAAACTTTCCTCTTATTTCCTTCAATCGGAATAATCATCATGATGACGATAATATGTGTCCACAGGAGCATGAAACCATGTTAACCAGATGTGTCAGTGACTGAATGTGTGAGTGTGTGTATGTGTGTGCATTCATCTGTTAATCTGATAGACTAGGAGAGATCATTCATGGTTAATTGATATGCAAGTGAGTCAAACGCTTTTCCGCTTCCAGGGATCTCCAACCAACTATACCATTTTACTATAGACAAAGTGTGTAAAAGGAAACAGAGGCAGATGATTCACCAGCTAAAATAATTTACTCTCACCGAGAGTGAAAGCAAAATATTTGAAGAATGAATCATTTCTTTTATTCAACAACAAGTCAATATCACGAAAACGCATTACGTTTTTCCAACATTTCATTTAACTCTCTATCTCTATCTTTCACACACTCTTTCCTGAAAGGGAAAACCAAATGTGATCACCGTTGATTGATTCACCATTCATGATGATGATAATGGTTGATGAGTTCTACGATCCCAGGTAGAGAGAAGTTATTCATCGATATTGAACACTCACATACACACACACACACATGCACACAAAAAGTAGCTACCATAAAACCTGAGCATTAATAAATTCTACTAAATAATTTTATGAATCACATTCGAAATAATCATCATCTTGATTATTTTCTATTCACTTTTTGACTCATCTCTGACCAACCTTATTGCTGCTATCTTGAGCTCGATTTTATTTTTCATTCTTTCTCACTCTCTTTCTTTCTTTTTTATCCATTTATTTTAACAGTTGTCCAACTGATCCATCAGTTTTTCCAGCTCTCAAAATTGATCCTAGAGATGGCAAATCATTGCGTGCCACATTCAAGGCATTTCGATTTCCATCCGCTGGTGTGGTTAATTTTGAAGTGCAAATAAAATTTTGTCCCGAAAAATGTCCACCATTACCCTGTTCAATCGATAAGGAACCGTATGGACGTCGTAAAAGAGCAAGTTTACGCAATAAAACGGCATCATCAATTGAAAGTGAAAACATTTTCACCCATCATAACAATAATGGTGGTTATGGTGATGGTGATGGAATTAGTGGAAAACAAATTAGGTCAAGTAAAAGTGATAATCATAATATAACGGAATCATTTTTGGAGATTATGAATCAACGAAGTCCATTACACTCATCAACGGGAGAAGATTTTATGGTACCAATGACAAATATACAAGATTTCAATTACAAAATCTCAGTACAGCCAACCACATTGGCACCAATATTGCCGGCACCACTTGAGTTGACCGGCTATCCGAACAGTAATAATACTTACAGCTTAACTCGAGAATATCGGACAGTCGATAGGACCAACAAATTGACACCGGAACCATGGTATAGTCCACAAAGTGCTCCAAATTATCCGGTACCTTATTATGACACCTCAAATGGCTATGGACCTTATACCGGATATGGCCAGAGTAGCAACAATCATCCCCACATAGCGACATACAATAGTCATCCATCTAATTCAGCATCTTCATCATCTTCCTCTTCCTCTCCCTCATATCATCACGGTCCCTCATCATGGCATTCATCCCACTCATATCCATCCTATGGTGGCTACAATGGTAATCCATATAATGGTGTTCACAATTATCCCCATTCCCACACATATCCACACTCCAGTGGTACTGGTGGTGATCAGGGGACTGATCATCATTATCACCGAAATTATACTACATCAAGTAATCATGAGAACCCCTATTTTCCCGCCACCGGAGGTCACAGTTCATCGAGTGGAGCAGGTTCCTATGCCAGTGGAACAAATTATTTTCCCAGAGAATTGCCTTCTCCTGCTCAGCCATCTCCTTCATCATCAGTTAATGTATACACAAACAATGTTCCTCCTCCGCTTTCCATGTCAAACAGTAACAACAATAACAACAAGCCTGACCTCCTCCATCACCAGTCGCCATCATCTTCTGATTCGGTTGATTCGATTCATTCATCCACGACCACAGTGAAGCCGAAAAGTGGTGGTAACAATTCAAGTAATCGGAAAAAATTTCGTCCACCAAGACCATTACCAAGACCTAAAGGTATGCCAGTGAGCCCGATAATTGTAAGTGGAACTTCTGAAATTAGTACAGAAGATCCACTATCGTTAGCTGTCGTAGTTGGAGGAGAGGAAAAGGAGAAGAGTGGAGAAGAGGGAATTATTAAGGAATGGGATATCGAAAAAGTATCTCCCGGTAAGGATCATTCTCTCAACATCCACCAAACAAAAAAAAAGTATAATCGAGCACACACTATAACAGTTACATACATACCCATAAACACAATAGAAAAGTTTGAGGGCTAAAGATTTGAGGGTAAAATAAGATATATAATATGAAACTTTATCTTTATCTTCTCAGCTCTCAGGGCGAGCATCTCTCTCCCTCATGTTCTCATCTATCAGTGATTTACTTTAGAGAGTTAGTTAACCTGATGAAAGAAGAAAATGTGAGATAATGTTTATGATGAAAAAGAGAAGGAGAGGAAAAAAAAGGAAAGAAGGTCAATTATTATAACTAGATTGAAATCTAGTAGAAAAAAGAGGGTGTGAGAAAGGTAAAAGAGAGAGAGAGAGCAGGTAAAATTGAGTAATCATCTAGAAGAACGAAGTGCAATTGGCAAGATAAGATCGACAATGACCTGAAGATCTGGTAAAAGAGAGAGAGAGAGAGACAGATGGTGAAGAAAAAATTTTTTTCTTGAATCATATCTCAAGTCTGAATCGGTGGCTGAAAGCGTTGAAAAGGCTTCTCATTACATTTAGAAACCTAAATTCGGTGGCCCAAAAGTTTTGCAAAATAGAGAAAGAGAGAGAGAAAGAAAGAATGTCATACAGCCGTAGTAGTACTACTACCGCTATTCATTCTGATAAACTTTGAAAAACTGAACAAAGCAGTAAACGAAAAAGAAAAAGAAGAAAAAGTTTTCCAATAAGATTCAAAAAATATCTGGTATCCGCCAATTTTCTTCAAGTCATGATTGCGAGACTAATTATGCTAAGAATTCCAATATCCTCTCTTTCTCTCTTTCTTCCATTCTCTCTTCCTCTCTTTCTCTGAGTATCGTTTACATCTTCCAACTCAATTCAATTTCAAATTCGTTCCAAGTTCCACAAAAGGAGGCGTATCAGAGCCTTCATCGTAACGACAGTACGCGATACACCCTTGTGCATGAGTTTTGAGAATGCTTACAGTATCACAATATATCAAGTCATGTAAGGCGTATAAACGTTGACTTAACAGTATTTGTATTTTCTTTCTCTCTTTCTCTCTTTCTTTCTTCCTTTCTCTCTCTCTCTCTCTCTCTCTCTCTCTCTCTCTCTCTCTCTCTCTCTCTCTCTCTCTCTCTTTTCAATGCTCCATCATTTCCTCAGAATCTTCAATGACCACCGAGCCGATTAGCATACCGTGCAACATTGGCCCAGCCATACTGTACACATCGGTGATAATCACTTTGGTCCACCTTATTGTTGGCGCTTGTGGATATCTTTACTACAGAAAGTATGTATATTACATGAGCGGATCAAAATTTTTCACATTCTCAGATAGATCCGTTTCAACGGAAAATATTACCAATACGATCACAAGAAATCCGAGAGCAACAAATGAGAATGTTTTCTTTAGCTCACCATCATCCACAAGCGATCGAAGTTTACAATCGTCTTCAAGTATTGGTAACGTTGGTGGCTTCAGATCTCTCTACACGGGAACCTTGGGATCGCCTCCATAAAGAGGAGGAAGACCTTAACCGACGAAATATTCGGAATACTCGAGATACCTGGCCATGTGGAAAGAGGAGAGAAAAATAAAGAGAAAGAGAAAGAAAGAGGAGAAAGATAAAGAAACACAAAAAAAACATGCAGGAAGGGAAACATGAGGATGAAACATGATGAAAGTAATGCCACTGAACTAGCAGCGAAAGATGTCATTCAGAATCATGATAATGATGGGTGATATCGATAAGGAGGTTTGAAAAATGCAATAGCAACAGCAGCCGAAGCGAGAGAGAAAGAGAGAGGAATGGCAAGGAGAGGTGCAAGAGATGAACGAGAAGAGCTGTGAAAGAGAAAAAGAATAAAAAGATGAAGAAAAAGAAGAAGAGAGAAGAGAGAAGAAAACAGAGATGAGGAAGCGGAGGAAAATGATTTGAAAGAATTGGGAGAGGTTGGAAGAATTATATATTTATATATATAACTGAATGTGTATGAATATATTTATATTTGAGAGTAACGCGAAATCAAGTGTTAAATGGGAAAGCTTTTCATGTATACACATGAAGGAAGTGTGTTTTTTAATGAACTGATTTTGTTTTCTTGTTGTTGAATCTTTTTGATTGAATTTCAAGATTAGATGTCGCAATACGAGATTTGGCTCAATAAATATTCAGGTGTGTACAGGTTGAGACAATTCAAATCTAAAGATGATAACAATCTACGATGAAGATGTGAAGAGTAAGGAGAGAGAAGAGAGAGAGAACGAGAAAAAAGATGGGTTGTTGATGGATGAGAAAAAAAATAGGAAGGAAGCAAGAATTTTTCCTGAGAAATGAGCTTTTCATATGAGGTGTGAAGAGATAGGGAGAGGAAGAGAGATGGATAGATAGATAGATAGAGAGAGTGAGGAAGGTTGAGAGAAGATGATGATGAAGAAGAAGAGTTGAGAAAAGAGAGTTGATTCGACAAAAGAGTAGTCACAGATTCAGTGAGTGAGTTGAATGGTTGAGAAAAGTATTTAGGAGCGAAAGAGTTGACCAAAGGAGAGAGAGTGGTAAAGAGAAAGAGGAAGGAAGAAATAAAGGTAGGAAGGAAAAAAAGAGCAAAGAAGGAAGAGAGAGAGAGAGAGAGAGATTGAAAAGCAAGCTATTGGATAGCTGGCCAAGTCCCTAGTTCGCCTGATGGACAAAAAAATTATAATTAAATCTATTAATGATCTGATTCAATTAATGTACAGTAGCACATCGAAATATATGTATAATGTGGACTGAAATTAAAAACAATGGGATTATCGACGACATGAATCCAGTTTAGGTTCGATAGGACCAACCTTTCTGAACAGGTCATTGACCGCACTGAGTGCCGTGATTCTAGATGTTGGTGTTAAGCGTTGCGGCACAGCTCGTGGTTGTTTCATCGGACTTGGACTACAATTCAATTTTTCGTCAACCACTGTTGAGGAATGGCAACTTAATGCACGAGGTTTGCTATTTACTGATGTATTATTTACACCAACAACACTGTTGGATGATGGACTACGAACGGGAGGAGAGCAGCCTTCCAGAAGTGATGATCGCCTATTATCATGCGAAGTGGAGACATTTTTTGGTTCTTTTTGTCTTTGGAGGGTTAATTCGTACTTCAGATCACGAGCTTCATCTTTCAATCTTTGGACAACGACTTCAAGCTCTTCTTTATCACCGAGTTCATTTTCGAGTAGCACATTTTTCTCTATTTGCTGATTTAATCGGCCCTCAAAGTCTTCCAAAGAGGCGATCAGAGCTCTTTTCGCTCTCTCAAGATCATCATTTGATTGCTCTAATTCACGTATAGCGCGGGATAAACTCTCATTGGTAGCTTGATAATGATTAAGATCCTTTTGCAGTTGATTGATTTGCTTTTGACTCTCACTTACTACTTGGCTTAGTTTGGATTTGAGACCATCATTTTCTTCTTTAACACGTTCAAGTGTGGCTTCCAGCTCTTTTCGCTTCTTCTCGGACTGGGCCAATTGGGTTTCCAATTCTTGCTCTAGCTCCCGGGAACTTGACTGATACTCTTCGAGTTCTTCTTTCACTTCATCATATCTGAAAACATATTTACACACACACAGAGCAATTAGTGGGCATGATGATGATGGTGATGGTGATGGTGATCACACATAGTTGCAAGCAAACACACATTTACACATCCAACACAGCACATAAATACATTGTATAATGGACAAAATATACGACTTACTTTTGATGCCAGAAGGCTGCACTTTCGCCCTTCCTTTGATCCATTGGCTAATCAATGAGAAAAATATTACCTCCTAATGGCTAGTGTATGGCTCATTCGAGAGAGAGAGAGAAAGAGAGTACAATTAACAGATGATTTGGCTCCAGAATAGATGATGAGTGTGTATGGATGAGTATGGAAAAAGAGATAAACTAAAATCAAATCAGTCACAATAACATGAAAATTAAATAAAACACTTCATGGTGATGGAGAAAAAAAATTTACTCTCTATCACAAGAGTTGTGTATGTATGTATGATTCACCAGCAACCAGACACATTCAAAACACTGAGCAAAAAATCAAATCGAGCTTCTCTTCTCGAGACCTGCTCTAAGCCTCTCTCTTTTTCTCTCTCTTTTTCTCTCTCTTTTCTCACTGCTTTTTTCCCCCTTCTTAAGATCCCTCTCACTTTGCTCTCTCTCTCTCTCCCTCTTAAGACCGCTCGATTTGAAATGATTTCGATTTGTAACGGTAAATAATGATGATGATGATGAGCATGATGGAATTGGTGGTGGAGAGTGATTGAGAGTGGGTAGACTTGTTTGTAACTTCCAGAGGAAAATTGTTTCAAGTTTTATTACTACAAATGGGAAAGAGTTGGATGGTGGGATAGAAGAGAGATTGTAAGAAAAATCTAGGAAATTTTTGATTGTATAAAAAGATGGGTTACATGATTTCATTGATTGTGATCATGTTAAAAAAAACACTTGTCAAGATTGTTGGTTAGAGTTGTTGTTTTTTTTCCTTGGACGGTTTGGATGTTAACCACTGCACATGAGGCAGGCTTCTTTGTTGGCTAATGAACAAGCTTCGATTTCTTCTGGTGTCGGCTTTTGTTGAATTGGTGATTCTGGCTTGTCATGACCATTTTGAACAATTTTGGCAACTTTCGATTTATCGACGGTAAATTGAATGGCGTTCGCAGCAGGTTTGCTTCGCAGATAGTACATACCAGTTTTGAGTCCCAATTTCCATGTTTTAAAATGCAATGATGTCATCTTCTGACGGGTAGGACCTTCAAAATTGATATTTAGAGACTGACTTTGATCAATAAACGCTCCACGATCAGCAGCCATTTCAACTAGAGAAATCTGTGGGATTTCCCATGCAGTTCGATACAGCAAGCGTAAATCTTCAGGTATTTTTTCGATCTCTTGAACAGATCCTCGATGATATATGATCGATTGTCGCATTTCTTCATCCCATAGTCCACGATCAGATAGATCTTTAACAAGATGATGATTTACAACCTGGAAATCACCTGACAATACACGTCGAGTGTACAAATTATTTGTGTACGGCTCAATTGATTCATTGTTTCCCAAAATTTGAGCTGTCGATGCTGTGGGCATTGGAGCTATCAAAAGGCTATTTCGAAGTCCATGTTTTGCAATTTTGGCCTTCAGTTCTTCCCAATTCCATAGGCTACTTGGCTCAACACCCCACATATCATATTGTAAGATTCCTTGTGAAGCAGGTGATCCAGCATAAGATTCGTAAGGTCCAAGTTTTTCGGCCAGCTCACAGCTAGCTTCAAGAGCACCATAGTAGATAGTTTCGAAGATCTTAACATTCAATTCTCTAGCCTCAGGCGAATCAAATGGATATCTCATCAGTATGAAGGCATCAGCTAGCCCCTGAACACCAATGCCAATGGGTCGATTCTTTTTGTTCGAATATTCAGCTTCTTTCACCGGATAAAATGACAAATCAATTATTTTGTTAAGATTTCGAGTCAATACTTTGGTCACATTTTTGAGCTGCTTAAAATCGTAAGTTCGTTGTTGTGGGTCCACAAACTTGTTCAATGCGATGGATCCCAAATTACAAACAGCTATCTCCTCTGGCGACGTGTATTCAACAATTTCTGTACATAAATTTGAGCACTTGATGGTTCCCAAATTTTTTTGATTCGTTTTTCGATTACAATGATCTTTGTACATCATATAAGGCACTCCGTTTTCCATTTGAGCATCAATTATTGCCCACCAAAGTTCTCTGGCTGGCACTTGACGATTAAATTTACCGGCAGCTTCATAGCTGGTGTACAATTTATTGAATTCCTCTCCATAACATTCAGGCAGACCAGGACACTTGTGGGGACACATAAGACTCCAAACACCGTCCGTCTCAACTCGCTCCATAAAAATATCGGGAACCCATAGACCCAGAAACAGATCACGAGCTCTCATCTCATCTTTACCGGTATTTTTTCTTAATTCCAAAAATTCGAAAACATCCGAATGCCATGGCTCAATGTATATGGCAAAAGCACCAGGACGCTTACCACCTTGATTAATGTATCGAGCTTCTTCATTGAACATTTTCAACATCGGCACAAGACCATCAGATATACCATTGGTACCCTTGATCCTTGTACCTTTAGCTCGAATACAGTGAACATTAAGACCAATACCACCGGCAAATTTTGAAATCAAGGCACAATCACGAAAAGTTCCAATGATTCCCTCTATACTATCTTCTCTCATGGTGAGTACAAAACAGCTTGACAATTGTGGACGAGGTGTACCGGCATTAAAAAGGGTTGGCGATGCATGGGTAAACCATTTTTGAGACATCAATTCATACGAATCAAGTGCAGCGTCAATGTCATTTTTATGGATACCAATGGCAACTCTCATCAACATGTGTTGCGGTCTTTCGATTACTTTTTTACCAATCTTGGTTAGATAGCTTCGCATCAGAGTCTTGAAACCAAAATAATCGTAACTAAAATCACGATCATGAATGATTGCCGAATTGAGGGTATCAGCATTGGCCATCACAATGTCATACACTTCTTTCGATATTAGAGGACAATGTGAACCATCATCAGGATCGGTCAATTCATACATAATACTGATCACATCGGAGAAGCTTTTCTTGGTCTCCTTGTGAAGATTACTGATCGCAATTCGAGCAGCCAGTGTGGCGTAATCATGATGTTTACTTGTCATACTGGCACTGGTTTCGGCAGCCAAATTGTCCAACTCAACGGTTGTGATACCAGAATACATTCCGGAGATTACTTTACCGGTGATCAGTGGTGGATCAATGTAATCCATATTCAGTCCATAGCACAATTTTTCGATCCTAAAAGTAATCTTATCATACTTGGTTGGCTCTTTGCGTCCATCACGCTTGATGACATGTTGCTTTCGGGATATCATGATGATGATGATGATGGTCAAATAATTAATTCAACAAACAGGCCAAAATGCAAGAAGAACGAAGATGATCAAGTAAAGGAATAAAACCAATATAATACTGAGATGAAGAAGATGAGAAAGTTCGATATGCTCGCTATGTATGTAAAAGGAAAAAAAAAAATGTTTACCAAGATAAATAGAGACAAATTTTCAAGTTAAACTTAATCACAGACACAATTCAAATGATGCAAAAGTGTTCAACTGATTGTGTGTTCAAAAGTACAAACTGACATAAAAGACTTTTTGGTGGGAGAAAATAAGCTCCACCAACATGACCATTAACAAATGATCCTGGTTGGTTGGTTGAGAATCGGTATTAGGAATATTGCTTACTTTATGTGACTACAACAGAGAGGCGAGAACACATGCACTTTTGCTCTTGGCGGGAATCTTTTCTCTCCTCTTTTTTTACATGCTCTGTCTATGCTTCGTACTTCTTCTTCTTCTGGTGCAATCGGTTTAACTGAATTGCGCCATCCACCAAACCGATAATTAACCTTTTCTTTTTTCTTTTCAAATGTACAGTAGATGGGGAAAGAGAAAAATAACCGTTGACAAGAGAGAGAGAGGGTAGGGAAGGGAGGAGGGATGAAAAAATTGATTCAATTATTTTTTAACTTGAAATACGTTGAGAATTAACAAGCTACATGTAATAAAGTGTAGAGTTAATTCGAAGAGAGATGGGGAGGAAATTTTTTATGGGAATTATGGTTGATTTTTTTTTGGTAAAAAGTTTATTTGCTTGAAAAGCTAGTTTATTTTATGCACGCGACACTGATTGTATAATGATCTCAAATTGGTGAGTATGTGTTCAATGATTTTGATTGGATTGAGGGAGGGAATAATTAGAGGGGGCAATAATGAGAAAATGATGAGGAGGGTGAAAAATAGGTGATGACAGTGATGATAACAATGTTCGAATTTACAATATTTTACTAAAAGTTTTCAACGTGAAAGATGAGTACTAGTGGATCCAATGTGATTGAGGAAAGAAAACGGACAGTATCAATTTTTTGATTCTTCTTCTTTCTTAAGAATATCAGTCTGATTTGCTTCACATTTAGGTTCACATTCCACTAAATTGAGTGGAATAGGTTTTGGAATGGATCCTCTCAATTTCACTGTGGATGGGTTGAGATTTTCGATACCATCACTCAATTCTAATTCTACAATTTAATGTAATTTTACTGTGTCCGCTTCTTCACATGTTTCTGGTGCCGATTGGCCTGGTGTCTCGTCGTTTGTTATTTCTCACTATTCGTTGATTGATCTTTTTTCTCTCCTTCTTTCGGCGGCATCTTAAAATTATGAGTCAAAATTGGATGAATTTCATTCCAAAATTGCTCTTGGAGAGTTTATACTAATAAAAACACAGAATTTTAATTCCTACATGATTATTTTGGTGAAAAACCACCGAGCACGAGAATTCTGTCTCTCAACGTTCTCAATCTTAATTGTCGAAAATAATCCTGAGAATGCTTTTCTATCGAATAGATATTCAATAGAGAGAAAGGGAGAGAGTATACATCTCAGAAAAATAATTTAGATTAACTGAAATCTCTGATTCCATAGAACATTTTAATCATTTCTACTCTTCAAATTGCGATTGCATACTAATCCACTTTGGTTCCTCTTCAAGTTCACTTTTTTCCATGCTTACATGTATCTGTAACTGTAAATCACACAGATATCGCTGGCTAATGAGTTGGCTATAACTTTCAGATTATAAGAAAAGTTCGAAACAGTTTTCGCATCATAATGACCTCTCAACACTCTTCAATCAATTGAGTCTGGTTGGATAGTTTGAAGGTTGTCCTACAATTATCACATTTGAGCTGTCGCTGTCCCATGTAAGATCATAGGAAAAAGACTTTGAATCAGAGAATGATGAAAATTATACAAATACTCATAGGTGAATGATTGAATATAATAATAAAATAATATATGTACATGTACATGTATATATAATATGGACATTCTCTCTCTCGAAAAATCAATTCCTCACTTACCGACTAGAATGTTCATATTTATGGCATACATGTATGAAGATCTCGTTTAAGTTGATCCCTTATCACACTGATCACATGGATGAACCAAATTGGATTAAGTTGTTCTGAACCATCAAGTGCTGATGGACAAATGTGATCGGTTCTTCTATTTTCAAAGGAAATGAAGATGAAGTGATGTTCAGATCACATTGATTTTATCATATCGAATTGTCGTTAACGGTCAAAGATGAACTATTTGACGGTGATCCGGCTGCATATTTTCTGATTTCTGATGATGGTTCGCTATTGAAGATGTTTTGAAAGTTCTGAGAGGATGAACTTTGTTCATGAAAGTGATTGTATAGGCGAGCAGCATAACAAATAACGAAAGATTACAAGATTGTATTGGGCAAAGAGGTCGGAAGACTTATCCAAGATACTGAAAAAGTCCAGAAGAGAACGAGAGAGAGAGAGAGAGAGAGAGAGAGAGAGAGAGAGAGAGAGAGAGAGAGAGAGAGAGAGAGAGA
>QZCP01000226.1:56757-71376 GCA_003956705.1 Brevipalpus yothersi | reverse complement strand
AGAGAGAGAGAGAGAGAGAGAGAGAGAGAGAGAGAGAGAGAGAGAGAGAGAGAGAGAGAGAGAAAGAGAAAGAGAAAGAGAAAGAGAGAGAAAGAGAGAGAAAGAGAGAGAAAGAGAGAGAAAGTTAAGCATAAGAATCAAATTAGCTGCATAAAATGTTGAATCGAACAAATCAAGCATGCTGATTGATATCAGAAGAAGAATGAATAATAGAAAAAAACGGAATTTTCAAATGCTTCTCACAGAATCATCATCCAGGGAAGACAATATGAATGTGTGTGCAGACGATACATTCCCAAGAGAAGTAAATAAAGAAAAAACTTTCTATTATCCTATCCTAACATGATGATATTGGTTCGATTTTCACTATTCTCAGCTGAACAAGAACTTTTTTATTTTTATTTTTTCTCTTATCCACCACCAGTAAACCACTTTGATGCCGGTTTGTGGCTTTTCAAATGATCTTTGGTGAGTTTATATATCGTTCATGGTGCGTGATTTGAATCATTGTCGATGGAATAGAGAGAGACAAACAGATAAAGAAAGAGAGAAATTCGCAAAAGGCAAAAGGTGATCAGATGCAGAGAAGGAGAAAGAGACATTTTTTTCTTTGCTAAGTACAGTATATACACCCTTCATTTTACCCACTGGAATAATCGATGAGTATTCGCTGTTGTGACTATTGAAATGGTTTCCGATCATTGCATGGGCATTCAAGCAGCATTCGATGAGAAAAAATACTCTCAATACTCATATTCCCATATGGATTTCATTATCATAAATTCACATATATACATGGACACACATTCATGGCTGACGAAAAATTCCACGCGCATACTCATGAATACATATTTTACCGATATTCTGGCTGAAATATGCATATATATAACTGGAAAAAGAAAGACAAGTGTAAATATTCGCACACTCTTCGACTTACAATGATGGAAGAGAGAGAGAGAAAGAAAAAAAGTGAATGTATTAATAAGCATGTGTTCTGCAAAATGTTGGAACTTGACCTAGTGATAAGTGAATATGGAACGGGGGAGAAAGTTTGAGGAATAAAATGTTCAGTTAGGAAGATATATCAGCTATTCATGGTATGTGTGTGTTAAAGTGAGAGAGAAAATGATTGTACATGATGAGCCATTAACAGTATTATCACATCATCATTATGATTATGGCTCTTTTTGCGCCTGCTTTTCACATATATCAGGCTGATTGGTAAGCTCCTGTGTTCGGTATGAAGGGAAGGTGATAGGTCATTTTTTCCAACGGATTCGAGGAATCGTGTATCCTGATACGATATTTTGAGTGATACATATGTATTCCATTCATAGAATGTGGTAAAAGTTTCAAGAGGCTTTTTCAATGACTACAGAAGGCAAAGTAAGAATTTTCCAACAAGCCATAATACTCAAAGTGTCTCTGTGGCTTTCAAATAGTTCACCGAGAAAATTATTACCACAATCCATTTCATCTCTATTCAGGCTTGACACCGATGACAATACATGCAGTGTGACTGGAGAGAGAGAGAGAGAGAGAGAGAGAGAGAGAGAGAGAGAGAGAGAGAGAGAGAGAATAAAAAAAAGAACAAGATTCCTCATGAGATTGAACAAAATATACCGCTTTTCAAGATTAGCTGGTAAAAGAAGAAGAAGAAGAATAAGAGGAGGAAAAAGGAAGAATAAAAGTAAGATGGAAAAGAAGGAAAGAAAAGGAAAGAATTCTGTTGGAAAAATCAGGATTATTTTGATGGGAAAATTTTTTTCCATCTCTCGCTCTCTCTCTCTCTCTCTCTCTCTCTCTCTCTTATTTCATCCATGATTGTAGATAATGTTCTGTATTTGACATTCCTTACGACATATGCCGGAAACTGATCAACTTCAGGCAGTAACTCAAACACACCGAGGATAACTGGTTAACTGTCATTGTCTTATGTTCAACACTTTTCTATGAACCTTATATACCCCCATGTATGTGGCCCATACTTAAATCCTCACACAGCAAAATCTTTTCCCACATACACTATGTACTAATACTACTCCTACTAGGACACCAAAAAAATAGTGTTCTTCGCTTCTTCTATGATGCTCTGATCTCCACTAGACTAACCAATCTGATACAGTAAATGTTTCACTCTACTCATGTTACTAGGCGAGCATTTTCATCAACTTGAAAGCTCAAGCAACATCATCTTTGAAGAGAGAGAGAGAGAGAGAGAGAGAGAGAGAGAGAGAGAGAGAGAGAGAGAGAGAGAGAGAGACGGGAATACCAGAGTGAGATAGATTCATGAGAATTTTGAATCGCTTCTGATGCTCGGTGAATCTTCTTCCAAAAAGAGAAAGAAAAAGGAAACGTAAAAGAAAATTATCCATTGGAAAATTTAAAAATTACTCCATAGGTGGATTCCAGCCAGTGAAAGATTTAGGAGAGAGAGAGAGAGAGAGAGAGAGAGAGAGAGAGAGAGAGAGAGAGAGAGAGAGAGAGAGAGAGAGAGGATGTTGATGGAAAAATGATGGAAGAGGTTTCGGTTCCAGTGGCTTGGCAGAAGCTAGTGAAACAATATTGATCAATCTGGCATAAATCCATCGAATTTTTCTTCTTCTTCTTCTTTTTTCCATGAAGTTTACTCAGATTTTGAAAGTAAGAAAATATTTTCCTCCTTCATCTCCCTGAATATATGATACTTTGAAAGTATCCTCTATTTTCCCCACAAGGCCTACACATGAGGTTTGAATGGCCAGATACAATTTTTGAAAACAACTTGGAAACCTTTCACTTCCCTTCCTTCAATAAATCAAAAATATTTTCCTTCTCTCTCTCGTTTGGACCAAACTTGCCCATCATTTTAACCCCCGTGAATTATGTTGACTATTATCTTTTTGAATTATGCCATATGGAATGATGGTGGAAATATTTTCCAAGATATTTATCAATATTGAATAGAGGTGTATTCCCTTATCGTTGATTAAGGTTTTTGATTCTTACACAAATACTCATAAGTCCATGAAGTATACACAGTGACTCATTATTGCTCAATATTTTCAGATCAAGATATTCATTTTGAGCCTCAAATGATGTGAACATAAAGCTTGATAAGTAAAATTGGATCTGAATGTTATGTTCTAAGCTCAATTCTCTTAGCATTTGTACGAAAAGAATCTTTCGCTTAATTTGTGATGATAAGAAGAATCGAAGAGCAGCAAAAGTGCCCAAAATTAGTCCTCAAGAAGAGGAGAGAAAGAAAGAAAAAAAGAAAGAGAAAGAGAGAGCATGAAGCGAGGCTGATTGAAGCTAACTAGTTACACGATACAAACCATGAAAACCATGTTTCATCATATATAAACGATTCTGATGAAGCTGGCAAAGTACAAGAAACATGCTGCAAACTTTTCCTTCCTAAATGGGATCACGTAGACTTATATGAACATCAAAATTGGTGTCCACAGGGTAAGATTGATATTGACACGAAACAGACCATATAGATAGATCATGCGTTATCACACCTTTTAGCCATCTGAATTATACTTATATATATAAATATATAAATAAATGATGTATTTGACCCTAACTAACAACAGAACCAATGATTTGAAATCTTCCTCTCTCTTTCTATTCGAACTGAATCTTACTGAACACAGCATCCTTCCTTTTTCCTGTTCATATTGTAACAGTTGATGAAGCCGATGAATCTGATCATTCCTTGAATCAGATCAAGTGACCATCGATCTGGTTTGTTTCTCACTATGTAGGCTTCGTAGACTATACTTCCTAGAGCATCAGAGGTGTACCTTTGATATCACTTGGAAGAGAAATTTCCGAATCGCTGGTCCAATGATTTATCTGAAACTAGACAATTTTCAATATATGCCTTTCTGAAAGTATTGCATTGGATGAATTACTTTCTTCTCTCTCTCTCTCTCTCTCTCTCTCTCTCTCTCTCTCTCTCTCTCTCTCTCTCTCTCTCTCTCTCTCTCTCTCTCTTGCCTACTTGCTTGACACTGTAGAGCAAAGATGATCGATAAATCAAAATGAAAATGGCCAAAAATCATAGCATAATCTTGATTGATTTTTTTCTGGTAAGTTTATTCATCATTCTAGGGGTAGAAAGAGAAGAGAAAAAAGTTCCTCAACACTGTTTTTTGGGACTTGAATTTATTTGTATCACACATATACACAGAATTCTTTTTCACTATTCTTTCTCCAACCGGTAATCGATACGATAAAAAGATATTCTCTTCACCCAGAATAATGGAAAGAAGCTTGTGTGTATATATATATATATATAGACCTGAGAAGTCTCTCTCTTTTCATTTTTCTCTCCGATTGAGACGATTAATGATCTATTTGATCATCAATTCACAGAATTTTTCGTTTACTGATCCTTTGCCGGTCAGTAATGGGAGAAGGTTGAGATGCCAGTTGGAGCTATAAGTTATCCCAAGTGTCAAGTGTGTGTGTGTGCGTGTATGTGTTAGTAGAAGCAATTCAGTCATACTCATGAATTGAGATGATGATGGGAAACATGAGAAGTTCCAACAGCAACAATCACCATTCAAAAGGAAAGAAAGAAAAAGTTGAAGAAAGAGAATGAAATAGAATATAAAAATGTCCGTATGTCTTATTAACTCTGTTATCATAATAATTGAGGAAGAATCTTCCAAATGAAGTATCCGACATTCACACTGATTCAAGAAAATTTTTGGCCAATAGTTGATTCATAGAGTTACACTGATATGATTCAAAGTCTTTTGATGATTTGATGGCAGAAAAGAGGAAGAAGAAAAAATTCCCGCCAATCATCGGGAATTCATCTTACCATAAAATTGTCAAGTTCAGTCTATCCTTTTTCTCTTTCCTCCATGGATGATTGATGTCTTGTGTGAATCCACAATGGCATAAGAATTGGAGATTGGATTCACACGATTTGTCTGTCTGACTTATTTGTTCATGGCGCAAAGTGAGGATTAGCCTTGATTCGAGAGCATCTTACCCAACATGTATACACACACACAAACCTCGATAGATAATGAGTTGAAGCTGGACACTGTGTGTGTGTGTGTGTGTGTATATGTGGTAGCAGAAAGTCTGTGGTAATAGTAGTTGCTGCAATGTTGGTACAGTTAGAATCACACATACACACTCGATACTGTGGATAACAGAATACACTGCCTTGAGCATTCTCGAGTTAAAGTAAAGAGTTGACTCATCAATATGTCTGGATTAGATCTTTCTCAGAGCAAGATGACATGATTCGAAGTGCCCACAAGTCCATCTTTCTTTCTTTCTTTCTTTCTTTCTTTCTTTCTCTCTCTCTCTCTCTCTCTCTCTCTCTCTCTCTCTCTCTCTCTCTCTCTCTCTCTCTCTCTCTCTCTCTCTATTACTTGAGTGTTACTCAATTGTTTACAGTCTCTTTTTCTTGGAATGTAGGGTTTTCGTGTGAATGGATCATGGCTGGAATAGGCCTTTTTTCTCTTGGGTAGACAGTTATTTGAAGAGAATTGATCGAATTTATTCATCAAGTTCATCTTAATTTGATTCCACATTTTTTCTTATTGCAATAATGCACTTGATAGGTCAAGCTAAATGTGTCATATTTTCTGGACATGCAATTCATACTCGCTTATAAATGGCATCTGAGAAGTATATATACACACACACAATCTCATAAATGTGTAGACCTTTTTCCAGATTCTTGAACAGTTTGGGGGTGGAATGAGAGGGATATTTCCCCTGAATTTTTGGAAAATAAGCCTCAATCTGAAAGATGGTATTAGGTGGGAGGAATAAAAGAAAGAAAGGAAAAGAGAAGAACAAGGAATAAAAATGCATAAAAAGTAGGCAAATCATCATCATGATAGCTTGTTCTGTACCAGAATCATGCCAATATAAGAAGAATTGAAATCATGGATATTCTTCTTCTTCTTTTTTGCTTACCAAAGATGTCATGTGGAGTGAGAAAAAATTTGGAAAAAGGAGCGTAAAATATGGTGCAAAACAAATCATACATATCATGAGAAAGAATGTGGTTTAAAACTATATTTTGAATGATTTCTGATTCTCATATGTGTGTGTAAAAGAGAAAGAAAGAAAGAAAGAAAGAAAGAAAGAAAGAAAGAAAGAAAGAGAGAGAGAGAGAGAGAGAGAGAGAGAGAGAGAGAGAGAGAGAGAGAGAGAGAGAGAGAGAGAGAGAGAGGGTTATTCCAATGATACATGTTCCCGGGAGCTTATTTTTGTGTGTGTTTTGTATGCATTTCAGCCACCAATAATCATACAAAATGGAAGTGTAAAATAAACAGATTTGACAGATGAATCTAGGCAAAGAATTGAGGTGAGGAATGAATCTCAAGAATCAGCAGAGCCTTACAATCTTCTCTCTCTCTCTCTCTCTCTCTCTCTCTCTCTCTCTCTCTCTCTCTCTCTCTCTCTCTACCTCTACTTCTTACAGCTTTCCCTTCTGGTTGATTGTTAATGTTGGAAGAATCCAATTGACCATCTCTGGCATCCCATCCGAAATGGTCTATGTGACCTCACATTTCAGCTTTCACCATTTATCATTGATGAAAATGAACATCAACTTCATCTTCTTCATCTCTTCCATTCTCGCTTTTCCTTCAACAGTTTTTCATTCTACGGATAGTATCTATTCTCATCTTCTAGTTCATCATTCCTTCTCTTGATGTCAGGTATTCAAGTGAAGATAGACAGAACTCTTGGGTGTTTCAACAAGGATACAAAAAATTATTGCTGATCTTGATATTGATTTTTTTCTTCTCTCTCTCTTTCTCTTTCTCTTGTTCCACATCTAACTTCACGTACACATTCACCATATATCTTGTATGATTCATGATGTCTTGTTGAAATGAATCACAAGGCGTAACTTATTACTTTACCGAAAGCTATCCACAATCGAAAGCCTAGAATTTCACTTTCGACAGGATAAAACACAAACAACAGTGTTCAGCAATGTATTGCTTGTGTGTATCAGAATTGTGAGAGATTGGAATCGAGTAGGAAAAGAAATCAAGAAGCCAATATGTAATCCCAAATAGTATGTGAAAATAGTTACTTCATTTTGGGTGTTTATAAGCCATGAACATTAAGTGTTGAAATCATTTAGATAATATAATATAATTTGGTAAAATATTCCAGGCAACCGAGGAATATATGTACATTGTGAATGAATGAATGAGTGAAAGATAATGTTAGAGGTGAAAATAATCGAAGCGAGTAGAAGAGGAAGAAGAATAAAAAGAAGAAGAAGAAGAAGAATACTTTGAAAACAAAATTTCCGAAGGCAATTGAAGAATACTGCTTCAGTTTCAGTGCCTTATGAGCAATGAGAATATTCTGACAGGAAGTATTCACGATCCTCATTTTCCTGTAATGATTTGAAGGGGAAAAAATGAAAAAAAAATGATGAGAATATCTTTCATAGCTTGTGGTATTGATGGTTTTGCCTTATGATTAGCCTAAAACCTTTTGTATGAACAGAATTTGGTGTCTACAAAATATACAAAATTAAGCTCAAAAAATGAGTCAAAATCTTGGCATTTAATAAACCTTATCAAATACAGTTTTTATGTATAAAAATCACTTTTATGCATGATTGAGATATATTATCAAAGAGGCTTTCTATCTCTATCCTTTTTCAATGAATTTTTCTTCATTTCTCGCCTAAATGATGATTGAGACAGATTCTTATTTTAAATTTTTTTTGACTAATGATTCATTGAATCAATGGATTGGATCAATGCATCAGAATTATTTCGTCACCATAACGATAATGCATATTTCAATCGATATGTATATTTGTATATGCACACACATCAAGTAATTGTTATTCAACAACAGCGAAACCATTTATTGTTTTTGTTTTATTTTCTCTCTCTCTTGCTCATATTGACAGAGATTTTTAACCCAGTTGACAGGTTTTCTCTGTCTGAAAGTTTTACATGCTAACGGAAATCATATTCCATGATGATAATGTATGCCTTTGATATGATAAGATGTGATATTGATGGAAAAATTTTGGCCCAAAAAAAATGTTCTTCCGATAATACACTTTTCAACATGCTGACCACTTTTCAAGAGCTCATATTGTCTACTGAATGGATAGACACTGTTGTCACTCTTTTGTTATTCAGATTCAATGTTTGGTAGAAGGAAAAAAAGAAAGAACAAATCACAAGATAAATTCTAAAATGAATTTGTTCCAATGAGAAAGAGAGATAAAAAGAGAGAGATAGAGAGCCATGAGATGGATGAGTTTATCTGAGCTGACAGTTTGATCACTCCATCCTCTTTTCATCCATGATTTTCGGTGTAATCGGTTTGTTCAGCTGTTAATGGGATGTTGATTGTGGAGATGAAAATCTTTTGGCCTGTGAAAGATTAGGGCACAATAAATGAGTGCGAAGACAGAGGAAGAGAGAATCGCTTTTATCTATGATGATTTGAATTTCTCTCCATCTATCTATCTATTCCAACAAATCGAGAAGAGCAATTCAAAACTACTTTTCACACCAATGAGTTTCCTAGGGCCCATCCGCTAAAATCAAGCATGGATAACAATAATCAGATTGTTGAGCGAGCTCATATACACACATACACACATACGTGTATAAATTAGAATAAAGGTGTGAGAAACAGCGTGAAAATGGTTCAAGATTGGCATCCACGAGGTGGAAGAGAATGAAAGGTGCATAAATCTGGAAATTATTTGGACTGATAATGGGAAGCGGAAATTGGAAAACTAGATGATGGGAAAAGTTCAGTGGATAAATACTTGGGTAAGTGAGTGAGAGAGAAAAGGGAAAAAGTATTACATGGCTTGGCAATCTGTGTAAAAGGGAATTAGAAGTGAGAGAGAATAATTTGAAAGTGAAGAGTAAAAAAAGTTTTGTATCTATTCTATTCGTCTTTGTCCTTTTTTTCAATTTACAATTTACACTCTGACAGCTTTGAGGAAACAGAGAGAGAGAGAGAGAGAGAGAGAGAGAGAGAGAGAGAGAGAGAGAGAGAGAGAGAGAGAGAGAGAGTAATTTTTTTCATTTCAGTAGTGGAAAACATTACACTGACACACACACACAAGAATGTCGATAAAATTCTCAGGAGAAGATCTCATCACTTCTTTTTACCTGAATTTCCGTTGAAAGCTGATAGTAACTGTTGGAATACAAGTTTTATTCAAGGTTTGGATTTCTTCTTTCTGGTAAGCATTTAATTTGGTAAACATTTATCCTATAACAGTGATTACAATGGAACCGTGAAATAAAGCACAAAATACACACACACACATGCATCTTCAGTCCATCCCTTGGACAATCCCAGAATTCATGATTATGATAGAGTGACTTATAATAATTCACAAACATTGATCTCATCAGAAGAAGAAGATTTCCTCTTTTGATGGGAAAAAAATCATCATCATTGACAGTGGCATGTCATATGGATGGATTATGGAGAGAGAAAGCGAATGGCATAGAGTTGCAAATGTACATTTCGTTCAATCTTGAAAAATTACTTTCGTCTGAGAGAGCAAAATTTTTCCGCATACAGTATGAATATGTACAGTATATTAAAAATATTGTATTCTCTCGATTAGAGAAAGAGAGAGAGAGAGAGAGAGAGAGAGAGAAAAATTTTAAACAGTTTTAACGCTAATGTGTTGACGCTGACAAGGTTGAAAAATTTTTCTCCATCAGAATGTGTAGAAAAATGCTTTCAAACTCATGGTGTATGAATGATGATGCTCTATAGTAAGTATCATGGATCATTTTAGAAGGAATAAAGAAAGGGAGAAACTAGACTGAGTATACATGTATGTTTTCTGATGGTGGAGAGAGAATATTTAGGTCCATCAGAATAATATTCTTTCCTTCTTTCTCTCTCTCTCTCTTTCTCCACCTTATTCCAGTTTTCTATCTCTCTCTCTCTCTTTTCTCACTTGATCTGTTTATATGAGTTAATGGAAATGAAGTATATTATAAATTCTTCTTGGGTTCACTTAATATTTGAGCTGTTAAGGTATATATATACACACACACAAGCAATAATGTTCTGTGGAATGTCTACTCAATGCCAGCAGTAAGTAGTACCAAAATTGTAGTTATAAATGTAGTAAGAATTCTATCTGTTCACAACCAAAAATATGTTGATAAAGACTAGAAAATCTCATGACGAAATGGAAAAGAACAGAAAGACAATCGATTCGCCAATTTTTTCTCTCTCTCTCTCTCTCTCTCTCTCTCTCTCTCTCTCTCTCTCTCTCTCTCTCTCTCTTCAACGGTTATGTGTGTTAAGTGACGGGCAGAAAGAAAGAAAGAAAGAAAGAGAAGAATAAATGTCATTCTTGATGGTTCCCTATGATTTGTAGAGGTTACATTGGATTTATAGTTCTTCTTCAGCGATTTCTTTCGTTCTCTCTCTCTCTCTATTTCCTTCTATTCCTCTTCTTGTTGTCTTCTTCAACATGATCTGGTCCAAATATCGTGTCAAATCCACTCTCTATCACCATCAATTTTTATTCCATGAATATTGGGCCATAGCAAAAGTACAGCCAGGAAGTGTGAGGAAAGATAGTAAGAGAGAGAGAAGCAAGAGAATGAATGTATAAGAAGACGAAATGGTGTAGATGTATGATGATGAAGGAAAGAGAGAGGCAAAAGTATGCTCTCTCTCTGTGTGTGTGCGGTATGAGAAATGCACGCATGGAAGACCGATTTTGATGGTATATAAAACAAGGAAAAAAAGAGCGAGAGGAAAAGAAAAATGAAAAAAGAATAAGAATAAGATGAAAAAAGAGGAAAATGATCCCAAGTAGAAGAAGAAGAGCTTTACACATAAGTGGTCCAAGAATTGAAGGCAAAATCAGTGGGAAAAAACGAAAAAGAAGAAGAAAGGATTGACTGGTAAGAATATTGGCCATTTTTCTCTCTCTCAATCTCTATACGCTTACTGATGTCCACTTATTTGGATGACTTATTCTTTTTTCACCTGTTTTTTGATCCATACATTTCTTCTTATGCTCTTAACCATTCTCATACTTGACCAAATCAGATCACATTGAAATCATTGGCCAATTTTTGTTCTCACATTTCATCTTATTTGAGGTATCATTTTTATCTTTTATTCTTCAAATTTTATTCACCACATTGTCTTTAGAAGTTCTGGTAACTTTATCTTTATCTATTTTCCTCACTCATTTCAATATACTTTAGGTCAAAAGCTACATGGAATCTTTTGAGTATCAGATAGATACTTTTTGGAATTCAGATTAAATGAAAGAATAGAACTCAAGAGCCCTGTGGAATATCCTTCGCGTTCTACTCTCTACTGTTAGTGGTTACAAAGGTAGCCCTGAAGTAAACGAATATCCAGTCAATTATTACTCTCAAATGTTTTCCTACCAGAAAAGAAAACTGAACATAAGCATTCACTGAATGCTAGTTTGCAAACCTCTTCAACCACTGGTCATCAAGATGAGAGGATGATTTATTTTCTCTCTACTCATCTTCATTGGTAACATTCATAACGATTATGATACTTTGACATTCGAAAATTTTCTAGATACGTAGGATCCTTGGTTCTACCAGTATTAATATTATTGTTTTATCATTATTCTCTACTCTTTCATCTCTCTCTCGCTTTCTTTCTTTCTTTCTCTCGGTTACTTTCGAAAGGAAAGCAAGAATGAGAAGACTGATGAGTGAATAGTGTGTATATATATACTTTGGCCGTTCAGAGTATGTTTGTATATTTGAATCATGAGATGTTAGAGTGGCTAGTCAAAATCAGACACACACACACATATATATATATCTATACAGTAGAGTGAGGTAGAAGTGGAAAAAGAGGAAAATACGAACATTCCCTCTAATTTGATTTGGTGAACCATAGAAATGACCAGCTAAGCGCAATTGAGTTGATAGATGCTCCAGTTTGATAGTGTTTACGGAATACTGGAATAGTTGTACAAGTGGAAATTGTGGAAGTGAATCAAGCCAAGCTTCAACTTCAACTTTATTTATATTTATTTATAAATATATATATATATGTGTGTGGATGATATGGATGAATGGATGGAAGATATCTCAGGTTCATCAAGCATCACGTGGAAACTTTTTTGATTATCATCATTATCATCAAACTTTCAATGTTTGGCCAATAAATAGATGAACAGCACAGTGGATAAAGTTTTTCTCTATATTTCCAGATAGATGCATGATCATTGATTTTTTCTACCAAAAATGATTGGTTCAAAATGTTTGATGAACAATGAATCAAGCCTCTTCTCTCCTCTCTCAAACCACTCAATAAGCTTCGATAAGAAATATTCATTTCATTAATATTATCATCAAAAGTCTCTGTGGTAAAATATGAAAATTGTAAGTCTTCGATAATTCCATATTAGCATGTAAATATTTGGCCTCTCTATAGCAA
Organism: Brevipalpus yothersi; assembly: GCA_003956705.1. Lineage (NCBI taxonomy): Eukaryota > Metazoa > Arthropoda > Arachnida > Trombidiformes > Tenuipalpidae > Brevipalpus > Brevipalpus yothersi. Next base: position 58,932 of record QZCP01000226.1, on the reverse strand, counting down.
TTGGAATGTTCCTTGTAAATGAATATTGTCAGCTATGCAACTTACATATACACACTTTCACATGGTTAACACTTTTCTAGGAAAAATTCTGATACTAAAAGTGCCTAAAAATAAAAAGAAAATGAACGAAGCAAAAAGAGACTAGACTTTCAGAATAATTTTGCTCATTACTGCTACTGTTATCAACATTCTTTCGTGAAATGCTGATGAAAGAGAAGAGAAAGAGAGAGAGATTTCACTCTTGAAGACTCATCAGTAGCATGTATTTGCTCAAAATATTTGTATATAAGATGTTTGCTCGATTCTTCTAATATAGATGAAGTTGAACACAAAAGAATAAGATAATTAATTCAATTCATTGAGAATAAAGTGAAAAAGAGAAGAGTTCCGTGTATTACTAGATTCCCTTGCAATCCATGAAAGAGAGAAGAAAAAGAATAGAAAAGAGGAAGAAGATGAAGAGAAAAAGAAAGAAAAATATTTCTTGTGTGTTCATTTTGGGTTACAAAGCATTTTAGCTTCCGGATTTTGAGGAGATCTAGAGAGGAATATGCACGTACAAATATACAAGGAACATTTATGCTCCTGGACACACATGAGAATGCTGCGATTAGGGTAGAGAGGATTCCGAAAAACAAAAAAACAAATTTGTTCCTGATAATTTTATCATAGTAAAGTAAATAGACCAACTGAATAGATTATCTTTCTTATTCACTTTTACGTTTAGTCAGTCAAAAACATTGAACTCACGGAAATGGTTGAAAAGATTGAGGTGAGAGACAGAGATAGAAAAAAGAATAGGTAAATAATAGCAAATGAATGATGTCTCAATGGATTCTGTGTATTCTTTTTCCAATCTTTTTACTTGAAATCCTAAAGAATGACACCGACCTTTTTCCCTTATCATCTGTATCATCATTATTGCCAACCAGGAAAGAGAGGAGAGAGAGAGAGAAAAAGTATAGAGGACATAAAAAACAGAGAGTGAACAAGAAAAGCCTCTTGAACCTCTGGTTAACCACTCTTCAAGAGAGGAGGAAATGAATGCTCAAGAATAATGATAATAATGTGGCCAAAAAAAGTACACTTTGACAAGAGATTTTTGCTTGATACTAGTAAAATTTACACACACCAAGATATTTCTATTTACCTTCTCTATTGGATCAGATTCTTTTTTTCGAGAGAAGATATTAGAAAGAGTATCCAGATATCATCATTATCAACCCACTTGGTGGTATTCTGAGAGGGTTTTTTCCAGCATCTTCTACATAAATACTCCCAGAATATATATACTTCAAGGTTTGCACACTTACGCGTAGAGATTTGATATCCGAACTTCATACACAGCTAGAGACAACCTGAACGTATTCATAAGGTACACCTTTAATGCCATGATTTCCGTCCAATTTTCAATGATCTAGCTTGAGAAAGAGGCAGAGAGAGAGAGAGAGAGAGAGAGAGAGAGAGAGAGAGAAGCAAAATGTTGAGCATTTTCCATGATTAGAGACTCCATTATCGGCTCAACTATGAACATCTGATCAGCACTGTTTGTGTGCAACACCATAACGATCTCTAAGAATTTTGCTTCATGAATTTCAAATTCCTATTAAGAAATATTCTCATAAGAATGTGTGCGTGTAGCCAGTATTTGTCAGTAGACTGAGAGAAAAAAGAAGGATAAAGAGAAAAAAAATAATGTTGCGTTTTCATCATTGTGATCCTGACAATCATCATGTGTGTGTATGTGTGTGTGTGAGTAAAATAATATCGACATTCAGTATACAAGAAACCAGAATACACACATGGAACTTTTGATCACTTAAATGTATTGATGTATAGTCGAAAATAGCTTATGTATGAGATGGAAAAATTTGAATTTAATGATATTGATCACAATGATCAGTAACAGCCAGACACACACAAACACATACACATATAGAGACATCCACAACAAGTGACGATATAAAGAAAGAAAGAGAAAGTGAAGCGTTTTTCTGCCCTCTTGTGTGAATAAATCTGGAAGATTTTTCTCGTTTGATTTCAATCGATTGCTTGCAGAGCCAGATAACTATGACAAAAAATTGATCGGCTATCTGATATACACAGATTCATCGTCTCTCTCTCTCTCTCTCTCTCTCTCTCTCTCTCTCTTTCTCTTTCTCTTTCTCTTTCTCT
>QZCP01000226.1:0-51067 GCA_003956705.1 Brevipalpus yothersi | reverse complement strand
GAGAGAGAGAGAGAGAGAGAGAGAGAGAGAGAGAGAGAGAGAATCTTTTTTGTTTCTATCATCTTATTCTTGTCATTCTTTATTTAGCTTGTTCTATGGATAGAATATGTTACACACACTGTACTCATATTATATCATATATATATATTCCCTTCTTGTCCAATGGCCATACAATATTTTGACCTTAACTTCATTTGCTGTTCTGGTCTTTACTACTTTTGCTCCAGTGAAAATAATAATTTTGTACATGTGAACGATCCATTATCATCAATGTTATCTTTCCATTTGGCGAAGGCGGACAAAACATATATATAAGAAAATATGATGAGACAAACAGTCATCAATCGAACCGCAAGTTTTGATGAGCTATGCTAGAAATGAAGAAGAGAGAGAAAAAAATGAACAATTCTTCTTTTTTCTCTCTCTCTCTCTCTCTTGGAACTTATCCTGCTAATAAGGTTTCGTGATTTTTCTTTCTCTTTTCTTGATCTATTTTTTGTTTCGCTTGGAATAGATTTATATATTGCTCATCGAGAACTCATCAGCTTATGTATTCTGTAGATGATCACTTGTATTTGTGAGTGTGCTGAAGGAGATATAAAATTGAGCTGGATTTCGATTCCTCTTGGATTTTTGCACACACATACACACATGTGTACATGTACATACACAATTATTGCAAACCTATTTTTCATTTTTCTACATCTCAAAGTGATGATAGGAGAATGAATATCGAAAATTCTTTTGAAAGAGAATGAATATTCATAACTCTCTGCTTTCCCCCATTAGCATGCTCTATGGAATGGAAAAAGAACGAATCTAAGCGGAAGAAAAGAAAAGCGAATATGCATGTAGAAATGATGATACTATTCTCATTTGCTCTATCTCTCTCGCAGAAGAGTTGATGATGATGCAATAATTATGATGTTTCAAAGGAATAAAGGGAAAAAGAAAGAAAGAGAGAGAGAGAGAGAGAGAGAGAGAGAGAGAGAGAGAGAGAGAGAGAGAGAGAGAACGGAAGAGAGCGAAATGAAATCATCTGTGGAAAAGAATTATACGTTTACAATATTACCATCTTGAAAAACATTCTCTTAGATCGTTTTACTTATCCTTTACACACCAGTAATAGACCGTTATCATGTGAATTTCTTTTTGTATATTTGATGATATTGTGTGAGAAAGCAGAGTTCATGAAATATATGCAAAATATTAATTCATTGTGTACAGAGGAGTTGGATTCCTGAGAACTGGAAATTTTTTCTTCTTCTCCTCGTTTTTCTTCTGCTACAAGAACGAATTGTCACACACTGAGAAATCAAACAAGAGTAAGGATCAAGAGAGAAGAAAAAGAAGAAATTTAAGAACGATGAACAATTGTAGATCATTTTGAACAAGTTTACATTTAGATTTTTGACTGTAATGTTTGCATGGAATGTTTTTTATTGATAGCCTCCATAATGGTTAGACTATTATCACCAAATGCGTTAATATGCTTTTTATTGAAATACTAGCGGGAAAAGTTTCAAATTTTTTTTCAGAAGACCTGCTAGAGCCCAAATATGAAGGTACACCTTACCAATAATTTACCCAAAATCGTATCATGAAAAGAATAAGAAGAACTTTTTTCCAAGTGAAATGTATAAATTTATGAGGCAAGAAGATTGAGGAAGTTTATATACTTGAGCGTCCGATTGAGAGTATAGAACAGAGAGCGAAGAGGAGTGAGGAGGAAAAAACAAAAGAAGCTGAGAACTGAAAAGAGGAAGGAAAAGTGGACAGTAAGACAGACAAGGGATAGAATCCATTAATCAAGAGCGATCATTAGCATGGTCATCGTTTTGCTGTCCAGGATCCTACTCCTTCTTAGCTGACTTGTAAGTTTGTCGGAATTTGAGACGCAGCATCTTTATCTAGTAACCACAATAGATCTCCATTGATAGGATTCACCCTACCAGCGGGCAGATCTTCACCATTGATCAATATTTTCTATCCATGAGAGAAAGAAAGAATGTTAAGAGGATAAGATATATATAAAATGTCAATGATTACGCAACCATAGCGGATTCTTGTTCACCGAATTTGATGGAAAATCATTCGATTAGCCCATCTTGTAGCCAGAAGGTTTTATGATCATTTCATTTGAGGAGGGACAAGTGAAAGAGAGAAAGCTAGAGAGAGGATAGGAGAGGTTGAGATGGCCTGTCGGTGAAAGATCAGGGTTCATATATTTGAAGACAAAAGAGGTCGACTTTATGAAAAGAAACGGGAGTGGAAAAAAAGTAAGAAATGAAAAGAAAATTGCCCCTGGGAAGAAATAATGGACAACAAGATTGATTTCTCTGAGAGAAAGAGAGCTAACAAAATATGTATGGCTCATAGAGAAATGATTTTGCCTTGAGAAGCTGGGAGAGAAAACTTGACCCATACCTTAACTGTATCAGCCTTTGAGGATCCAGTGACAACGAACACTATAGAGGATGCATTGTTTATGACAGGAAAGGTGAGAGTAATTCTCTTTGGAGGAGGTTTTGGTGAGTCGCTGATGAATTCAATCCAGTTTCCTTTTGCCTGAAAAAGGATGCATACAAAAAGCAAAAATTAGTTCAGGAAGAAAGTGTATAAAAGATAGCAATTCGTAGTGATTCGGTGTTTCAAGACATTCGAACAAATCCATTGACAAGAGTTGAGAAAAGGTGAAGCGGAAGTGGGGAAGAGAGGAGAGAGAGAGANGAGAGAGAGAGAGAGAGAGAGAGAGAGAGAGAGAGAGAGAGAGAGAGAGAGAGAGAATTTCGAAATAAAACGATAAAGTGAATCACATCAATTCAAGTTAACTCTTGAGAGCAGGTTAACCCATCTGAAAGAAAAGGATTGATGATCAACGATAAAGCTCCTAAACCCACCCATTTCTCTTCTCTATGCCTATCTCTGACTATTTTTCGTCTCTTTCTACCAGTAAAGTTCTAGGCTGTACTGTCATTCTCTTCCTCTCACACATTCCATCTTCTATGACGGCATCATGATAGACAAGGGTTCTGACCTCAAGTAGGCTATGATGAGGAAATAGTGATGCAGTGTGTCCATCAGGACCCATTCCTAATAGTAGAATGTTAAATTTTGGTACACCACCATCAATCGTAACACCATGTGAACGGATTTTGTTTGCATAATCTGCGGCACACTCTGATCCCTCCAGACTATGGTTGATAGTTATAAATTGCTTTTGTGAGAGTGAAAATTGACTTGCTATCGGTTCCAATGCTTTCCAATATGCACCAAAAGTGCTTTCACCATCATCAAATGGAACCAAACGTTCATCACAAAAGAAGAAGCGCCATTTACTCAGATCAACCGAATCTTTCAAAATCGGTAAAACTTTACACAACAGTCCAACCAGCGATCCACCAGACAATCCAATGGAAAATATCTGCTCAGTTTCATGTTTCTTGTAACATGAAACAATACACTTGGCCAATTGATCAATCAAATCATCAGAATTTTGGCAAACTTTTATCGGCTTCATGATGAACGTCCCTGTCTCTTGTCTCAACCAGGAAAACTGATCACTTATCTGCAGCGAACGATGATGATGATGCTAACGTTAGGCCAAAACACGAATATATCGAATGTTGTCACCTCACCCCACTGTCACAGCACGAAATACCGAATGTTCATAAAAGCCACAAATACTCTTAATTGCTGATAACTTAATTCAATTAAACGAAATCAATCTCCCAAAAAAGTCTTGTACATCAATCAAATTACAGTCAAAAAAACGAAAAAAAACAAAAAGTAACGAAAAATGTTACGTTTTTGTTACGATTTTTTGTAGCTGCCATCTATTATTAGTGTATGTTACTAGTTTACTTTTTTTAAAAAAAGTTTTTCAAAACATGTGCTCAATGTTTTTGTTTTGATTTTTGTTATCAACTTTTGATCACTTTTGATTGAGAGTGAATCAAATTGTGTAATTTTAATAAGTGATTGGTGCGTTTTGATGGTCATGATGGTGATGTTATGATAATCATCATGGACAGTGTAGTGAGACCATTGTGTAGAGTACTGTTGAGACCATCGTTTTGCAGTGGTGGCACATTAGGTAAACAAACTCGATCGGCATGGAAATTTAAGAGATATAATCCGGTATTGTTGGGTGAAAGTCGAGAGTCCAAGTATGTCGTTGGTCCATACATATTGGATCCTGATTGGAAACAGCCACTACTGGAGACTAGGATCAGGTATGATGATGTATATATTGATATTCACAATACCGATGATGATCCTAAGCCTCCGATGAAGGTTCTTCTTCTTCAAAATGTACCATTACTGGGTATTAAGGGTGAAATTGTGGAAGTCGAATGTGAACGAGCTCGATACGAATTGATTCCCAGTAGAAAAGCAACCTATGCATCGCCAAGAAATATTGAAATTTTCAAAGATATTATAGAACAAAGTAAATATAGTCCCGATCGGCCATCATCCAAATTGTCTCAACACACATTATTGGCTCTGGAAAAGCAATTTGTTCTCGTTCAAATGAATCATTCAAAACCATGGACAATTCAACCTTCACACATAAGAATTGCCTTCCGAATGGCTGGAATCAAAGTGCCCGAATATGCCATCCAGTTACCTGAGAAGCCTATCACTGGGCCCAATCCGGAGTATCATGGTCGAGATTTCATCGTTCGCATCACCGTTAACAAGAATCCTCGAGAATCTATCAATGTTCGTTGTGTATTACATCTCAATGATCGACCAGTACATAAATATTGGGACCGCTTGCAACCTAGGAAGGCAGTTCTACCCGAGCAGCAAGCAACTTTGGACTCCATGTTCATGCATGAGGCTTACTATGAGGAAGAGGAGAAAGTTCTATTCGGATAGTAATAGTTTTTCTATAATAAATTGCATATCCACTAGTCGTGGAACGATGTTGTGGACAAGCTGTATAAATTTAGAGATAATGTATAAAATAAAAACACAATTGTAGTTCCCAATTCTCATGAAAATTTATTAAGAGAATTCAAAAAAAAGAAGCAAGTTCATCTTTTATATCATTCACCTTTGATCGGTTTTTCCTTCAACAAACCCTCTTCCAAATTTTTTTTCCTATTAATGTAGATGATGTCGATGAGAGAGAATGTTGAAGATAAATTCAGAAAAAAGAGATCTAATTTGGTAATAAAGGACAAAAACAGGTGATAATGAAAAATGGAAAACGAAATAAGGGAATCATATCGATGTGATGTTTAGATGTCAAAATCTACCAAAAGAAAATGAAGATAGAAATAGTTCATTCTTATTTATAGTGTATCACGATCTCTTCTATATTATATATCAAACAAAACCAAAATTTTTAGTCTTGATCGCCATCAGAAGCTTTGAGCGGAGTATAGCTTTGGAGGAGTAAAGGGGAAGATAGAGGCGAGATATGCAAGTATTAGCAGTCGGAAGGTGAAGATCATTAGCTGGACGAATGGCAACTGTAGGCATTTGATTAAATCCTTCTTCACTGGCCGGCAATGCAGGACTACCCGTCCAGAAGTCAACGAGGTCTTGTTTCTCTTGAGTTGTCATTTTCTCTACGATTGACCAAAACCATTTCTTGAAATAAGCAAGATGATCACAGCCATCACCTTAAGTGAAAGTAAAGAAAAACAATCACGTTATTGGGGCCAAAGTTTATCAAGACATGTTCTATCTGATCACAAAAATTCAATCACATAATACTTACCACTTTCAAAGTTGAAGGTAGTATAACTCATCAACTGGTGTACATTAATTTCTCCAACTCCATTTAAGAGTAAGCGAAAATCTTCAGCGGTCAAATTATCAAGGGCATTGGTCGGTAAAACATCAAAAACTCCAGCTCTTAAAAACTGTAAATGTTCAAGATGAAGAAAAATAGGAACAAGGGAGAGGGGAAAAATTTAGATCAAAGTAAAACATTTGAGCTCATGACAGCTCCAAGAATGAGATATGCTTACCTGAAGAGCAATCTTTTGTGAGTGACACATTCTATACATAGCATATTTACGAACATAATCATAGACATTTGATGGAGTCACTTCAATATTACGTCCATTGGGACACAATTCAACGTGGCCTCCTCCTTCCTCGGGACAAACGTCAATCGAGAATCTCAAATCAAGGGAGGAGAACACTGCATCAGCTTCTTTATCGGTTTCAGCTTGGAGAATTAACTGTCTTAAAGATTCATAAAGAACGGGATCGAAAAAGGCCAAATCGTGCCATGAAATGTTTCGTTTGAGAATAAACTTGATCACATGTCGGTTGAAAAATATGGGACATAAGTCATTTTGTAATAAACATAGGCCAATTATACGGCCAACATTCCTGAACGCGTTGCGGCGCTCTTGGGTCGCTTTGCCTTGCTGAGGAGAGAAGAAGCCTCTCTTTCCTGGTTGATAGAAAAGAGGAGCATTGTCTTCACCTTCATCATCTTCATCTCCTGTTTGTCCAGAAATAACGCCACTGGATGACTGTTGCTTCATGGAGGAGGGTCCGAGTGAATTAACGCCTTTGCTTGAATTACCAGATACATTTCGACTCAAATTATACAAATCAAGTTCCATTGGATGATCGGAAGAGCTACTCGCAGTTTGATCTCGACCACTGGTGAGAATTATATCTACAGCTTCGTCAACCTTGTTGCGAAGGGCTTCATCAGATGTTAAGAGGGCAGCAACAATGGATGCAGACAATTCTAATAGCATTCCTGTTATTCTTGGTGCCAAGGTGGGTCTCAATTGCGCAACACGATGATATAAACGTTGACCCAACTGTTGTCGAGCGGAGGAAACTGAGTTGTTGAGTATCAATTCATTTAAATTCAAACTACTGCTTGCCCCAGAGCCACTTCCAGATTGAGAGGATACATTGAGAGACGATTGTCCTGATTGCTGTGACTCAGTGGGAATATAAGGTGGGGCATCATATCTCATTTGGAACGAGCTGTCTCTTTCCGATCTATCACGTGGATACGTGACTAGATCACGAGAGGATGATGAACGATGATTTTGATACGCTCTCTGTCGCTGTTGTTCACGCTCTCGCTCTTTTGATTTAAGACGTTGTAATAAATTATACTGTAAAGGTCGACTACCTGCACAACAGTTGTCTAAAGGTGGAAGTTTTTCTTGAGAAAGAATTGCCTCAGCAAATGCAGTGTAAAAACTTCTAGCAACACCACTACCTTCACCAGGTTCATCCTTGAAAGTGACTTTTACCCGTGAAACGGCTAACAGAGGAGAACCAGAGGTCAAGCGGCGACTTATGTTGCTAAACATAGAATTCAATTCCTTAAATGTTTGTTGAATGAGGCTACTTCGTTCACGATCCATTTTGGAGAATGTCAAATCACGTTGTTGAGCAGTTCGAAGTTTTTCCATTTCTTTACGGAATTTTGCTTCCTTCACTGGGAAACCTCCTAATTCTCTAATCACTGATCGAGGTTCAATTCCAACGTCATCAACAAAAATTCGGCCAAAAAGTTCAAGAGTGAGTCTCCATCGACCAAGAAGAATATCATGTTGAATAAGATTACCAATTAAAGATATTGGCCTTGCTTGATTATCACAATCTTTGGCAGAACGATCACTGATATCATCTTGATTAGATTTCATTCCAGAGCTTGAACCAGATTCACCAGTAGCTCCGGAATTACAACCAGATTTGATGGAAGCAGCGTGAACAATCACACTAGACTTATTACTGGGCCGCAAAGGTGACACAATTATTGGTGATCTACTTGGTGCAGATTCTGTTATAACAGAGTGTTGACGGGATTTTCCTGAGAGGGCTAGGAGAGTGGAGTAAGAAAGAGGTGAGTTGCTAGCATCAGAAGGACCAGAAGCTCCTTGATACGATGATGAATGAGCATCTGAAGCTCTCCATTTAGATCCGGAAGCAGTGGAAAATGGATAATTGTCAACAAGAGTTCGCTCACTGAGACTCAGGCGAGATGGTAAGGAATCCCAAAGGATTGTTTCGTCAGTTGATGCGTTCCATACTGGTCTTGGAACACCAAAAAGATCCTCTTTTCGTGCTCCCGGTTGCAAAAGTTGCGGTTGATCAGCGAGGGGAAGAGCTTCAGCTAAGGGAGAGGCAAATGGATCAGGAGGAGGACAACCTAGGAACAATGTTGAATTTGATCGCTGGAAGAATCTATGTTTGCGTCCTCGTATAGCTTGATTTGAAGCAAGCATTGAGTCATCGTCCATTTGATTAGTAGGGAAGGTGGTTAGAGAATCGTCATCCAGATCATCCAGATCATTTTCATAGTCGACAGGCCATTCGTTACCGGAATCAGAAATTTTACCACTCAGTGCAGTTTCATTGCCAGCCCTCATGTAGTATATGAGAGCATCGAAAACATACGCTACATGTTTCAGTGAAGAAACATCGAGAACAGGCATCGAATCAGAGTGTTCATTGTTATGAGATCTCATCAGAGACATGGCATAGGAGAGAAAATCACGACGTGCGACACCACTCTCTAAAGAACTAGAACTTGGCATACGAGGATTGCTGGCTGATACAGCGCCTCGTCGAGAATTGCTTGTTGATCGAGAATCAGTCATCAGGCTGCGGCTGCTATCCTCTCGGCGAGGAGCAGTGTTGACACTCCTGGGATGAGAAGTTTGAGCACCAAAACTGGAAGGCGTCAAGCCGATGGGACCTTTAGAGTTGTTGGATAGTGAACATCCGAATCTTAGCTGACTCTCCGTCGAGTCCATAACGTTAATGAGCCAGTCCCAAGTTTGCTTAAGTTTGTGTTCGATAAAGTTGAATATTGATAGTGTTTCAGTGTAAGACATATTCATGGCATTCACTCCCATTACAAACCCTTGCCGATCTGATCCAGAGTTATGTAGAGATGGTAACAGAGCTGCTAGTTGTCTGATTACGATTGAGAAAGCTCTGGACAATGATACGGCAGTTGTTGACATTGAGACTACTTCTCCTGAGCATGATGTACTCTGAAGAGGAGCTACTGAAGAAGCTGTACGACGTTGAATGGTAGATGTATCGATATGAACTAGCCCGGTAGAGTTGGGCATAGCAGTCATCGGCAAGCGTCCTGTTGGATTTGTGGAAGAAGGATTCGATCCTGAATTCATTTCACGTTGACGTAAAGCCCATTGGAGATGTTGAGCAAGATTACTTCGAACTCCTTGGGAGGAGCTTGCTGATGCTGGCACATTTGATGATCCAACATTGGAGCTGCTGGAAATCGGATTATTTCGACGCTCGATGGCCTCATCGATGTAAGGTAGATCTTCATGATCTGGCTCGGTTAGACCACCATCACTATCTTCTTCATCCTCCCCATTAGATGAATCTCCTGACTCATCATCAGAGAAATATGCTGCTCCAGGTTCAGATCCAGGGGCATTACCTGCGGTTGAGCTACGCTGATTTCCATTGTTGTCAGTATTGCTTAAATATGACGCATCGTCGGGGTTAGAATCAGAGTCTGATTCACTCTCTTCATGGGCACCTTCTTGAGCTTCAACAATATCGTCATGGTCACTTCCCTCATGTTCGACATCCTCAAGACCATCGATCACATCGACTTCATGGTCTTCATCTACACCCCCGACAACCACATCAGCTCCAACTGCTCGGACAGATCCATGTTGACTGTAAAAGTAAAAAAATTGATGGTTTGAATGATATTCAATAAGAAAATTATACAACTTCACTAGAATATTTTTGCATCAGATGCTTTCAAACCTTCAAAAGAAGGGGAGTAGTGGGGTTAAAGCTACAAAATTCCTGGCCTTCTATCAATTTTTGTTGATGAGTTACAGACAATCGTTAAGAGAGAGAGAGAGAGAGAGAGAGAGAGAGAGGACAAAAGAGTTCGTCTACATATCATTCCATCAGAATTATTTTCATTTCCTGTTGTGATTGATCAGATGCGATAAAGATTCCCCAAGTGATAAACGATTCATTTCCAATACAACTTACCTTTGAAGACGATTCGCAACGAACATTTCATTTTCTCGCTGAAATAAAAGAGCATATGATTAGATCGAGTTGACATAATTTTGAAGGCCCAAAATTCAAGTTTTAGTTTTAGTTAGAGAAGTTTGACTGCTGATATGAATCTCAAGATAATCTATAGCTGATGCAAAACACATGATACGGGCAAAATTGATGCTTCTCTGTTCTTGCTTTGTGCAGCAGCTCCCTTTAGACAGAGGCCCAGATCTTTGGTGGAGTATGTTCAAGCAGTGGAAACTTTTCTGTCAACGATGATGTATTTAGGCGAGTCATCAAGAGCTTATAACATGTCAATTAGAATGACTGGATGAGCAAAAATAATTTCCATTGTTGAATCAACTGAAACCATTATTACCTAGTATCGATGGAAAAAATTTAATGATTATAGAAACTCACCGATAGAAGGAACGATCCTTCGATTAAGGAGGGATTGTTTTGTTGTTCATCTCGAACCTCATTGTTGCTTTCATTTATCACGACAACTGGTTCTTCTTCCGCCTCAAAAAGGCTATTCTGAACTCCACCGCTACGAGAAACGATCGGATCGACTGAAAAAAGTTGCTCACTGACTTGGATAGCTTCTAGTATAGAGGAGACCAAAGAGAAAGGAGCTGTTGGCCGAGCAACACCTAAGCGGACAGGAGCAATAAGTGCATCGGCAAGCTCACAAAGTTCCTCAGCAGCTATTGGCAAGAGCGCTTGAAATATTTTTTGACACTTGAGAAGGGCTAGCTGTGGGGAAGCTGAATTACGCTTCCAATTGCATAGATTACTATTTATATTGTTAGCGTTCAAATTTTGATATGATGAAGGGGTCAATTCAACACAAAGTATCACACCAACACGGGCCACAGAGCGGACGAATCGACGAGCAACTAGACGTGCTTCTTTGGCTGTTCCAACATTGGTAGTATTACACTCACGAACAATTGTGGTCAATAATGGGTCCAACATTTCTACTGGAGCTTTAACTAATAGACAATGAGTGAATTTGTCTAAAAGAGCTGTTCCATTCTGACTATGAAGGAATGCTTGCTCCTCAGCGGCATTATAAGTGAAACTTGATTTGCAGTTACTTTGAAGCAATGAACTTATATTATTATCTCCGTGATATCCCGTCAGTACCATAGATTTTACGGCATTCCAATCTTGAAGAATCTTTTGGAGAGCAATGCGAGCGAATCTTGGTGGCTCCAGATCATGATCAGGAGCATCTTGTTCTCCATTGTTGGAAAGTTCAGGTGTTTTTCGAGTAGCTGAGCTGCGAGAACGAGCTGGTTTATGCTGTCTTTGTTCAGCAATTTGTCTGCCCACAGTTTGTACCAGGAAGAGTAAAATATACTCTCCTTTGCCATTCGGTAAGGTCACAAGATCGGTGTCGGCAAGCAATTTTTTGAGAAGTTGCTCTCGTGCTTTTTGTGAGCTTGCAATAAGTGCTTTACACTTACACTTCTCCCAGCAATCACAGTAAGCCGTTGGACAGGTACGTTTTGGTTTACAATCATGCCCTTTGTGGCATACACGAGCACACTCAGTACAGCAACAAAGAGATTCCACAAGACCGCAAGTTTTGCATTCGAAAATATCTTGACTTATATGTTCAGCTCCAGTCCATGTATAACTACAAGTATCATTTAAGCACAAAATGAGCAAAGGAGAATCATCAGGATTTGATCCACGAGGAAATATCATTGAAGTAATAATCTTTCGCTGGGTTTCTTGATCATGGCTCATTTCTTTGGCTATTCGTTGAGCAATATTGAAAAGATGTATAGCCGCTGTATAGGCTCTTCCACTGACGGCAAGCATGAATGGAGTATATCCTTGGGAATCTTTAGCAGACATGAGTTCTTTCAGGAATGGCTTAAGTACCTGAGATTCAGTGAGTGCCCATAGCACTGATAATGCGGCCGATTTTTGCTCATTACTATCATAGAAGGGAAAGTCAGGAGCATTTTGAGGATCAGAGGGCCATGAAATCATGGGTGGAATGGAAGAAGCTGGCGATGAATCCATTTCAGAATCACTCCCCTCAGCTCCAAGACTACTTCCACTACCAACTGTACCAGCATTGCTGGCAACAGATGCACCTCCAATGCCCGACAAATCACGTTCATTAACCAATGATGATGGCCTATTGATACCCTTACGTTTGATTATTTCATTGAGAGATCTGTTACCGGGAATAGTAGGGAGATCAAGAGAGTCACCATTACTCTCATCCATACTATGTTCGGTAATGGCCTTGTTTGAGGTAGGAAAGCACGCACTGACTGCTGTGTGGAGGATATTGCGATTGCCATCAACACGTTCACTTACGATGATCTGTTGAGAGACAGACTCTTTTTCAAGAGATGCGAGTGTTAAACGTACCAAATCTGGATCACTTCTTAGAATGGCTGGAGTAAGAATTTGGTTTTCTAGAGCTAAGGCAATTACAGCGACTTGATTTTTTTGATTCGGTATACCATCTTTAATAGGACATATACCGATGCCAATAGCTTGAGCTGGAGCCATATCCAATGATATTGGCTCACGAATGGAATCAGTGCAGTCTTTCGCAAGTGGATATAATGCACCATTGCCGTCACGAAGAAGGGTAATTGTCTCACTTTCTCCATAACAGTGTAGAGAGATGAGAGCCTGATTTTGACCGAAGAAAGATGAAGAATCAGTTGGAAACACACAATCTTGTTCAATTTTGCCAGAGGTAACACTGAGCACAGCATAACTTAATTTTGAACCATTTTTGACTATTGCATGAATACCGTGATTGCTCGCTGTCATTTTGATTATTTGAACATTTTCAGGAATATTTACACGCCTTGGAAGTCGCTGGAAGCAGTCACCAATCCGTATTGGATTGTTACCCTTAACTAATTGTAATTCATCTTTCTTTAAAAGACGAATATCAGATGAGCTGAAGTCAACACTTTCCAGTGAAGAAATTGGATCTTTACAATTGAAGCGTACAGCAGCTATAGGCCCATCTACTTTGACCACACGACCAGAGGGTACATTCTTGAAATCTTCGATGAAGACTACATCTTTTATTTCCCATTGCTCTTCATCTTTTTTCTCCTCATCTCGAAAGCTTGATGTATTTGCCATACGTTTACTTCGCTTGGGAAGAGGACTTACACCGGGTTCACTGCACGTAGATGATGCTGGGGATGGAGGAGGAGGCATTTCAAGACGTTCTTGGGAAGTGGATTTGGAAAAACTCGGTGATGGAGGTTGATCTTTGCACGGATCAAATTTTGAAGCACATGGTGGAGTGCATGCTAATGCAGGGGAAGCAAGTCCCATTTTTTTCAAATCATGAGGAGTTAACACTTTGAAGTTACACTTATCTGTTATATTCCATACTGCTTGTAGAAGGAGCCCAATTTTTGGTGTTCCCCCGGCAGTTGTGATACCGATAGCTCCAGCAGGATATTGTGGAGTATTTCGCAGACACACCAATGAGCCTACATTGATATCTGAGCTGAGAGAAGATGAGCGCTGCTTTTTCGCTTTTGCTTTCATTTTTTCCCACATTTTCTTTCGATGAGAATAGGATGCAACACCCCACCAATATATTGAGCCACTCTCTAATCGGACACAAGAATATAATGAGCACACATGAAGAGACACGATTCTGTCACCATGTTGAAACTCTTGATAGAACGACTGAGCAGGTTGCTCCAGTTTTGAGGCAACTGGTAGAACGACCTCATCCATCCAAGTTGCCAACTTCAAACTCTCTGTTAAGGCTGAAGCTCGAATACAAGTGCCAGAGATTTGGCTGACTTTTTCATTGAGAAGACCCAGACTGACTGTCTTTGGATGGTAAACAGTTATCCCATCACTAGTTTGCCCACGGAATGGTTCCCCTTCAGACCATTTCCATTGGAACAAATGACCCGTATTACTGATGGCGACCAGCTCTGAGTGTAAACATACGATTTGAATGAATTTTCGGCTCTCTGGAGCAGGCCAAAACTCTAGAGTGTCAGAGAGGAAAAATGGATTTAGAGGTGGGTTGTTGTCGTTACGTTTGCGAGAGGTTGAACCACTTTCATTGATTACATTATTTGAGGAGGCTTTATTTGATTCGGAAGCGGAAGCAGAATCTCGAAGAGCATATTCTAGCCAGCGACGTGAGGAAGGAGAACCATTTGAGCCACTGCCTGATGCAACAAATTGTCGATCAGAACCGTATCTGATGAGATGTTCTCGTTCTGGGGCGGATGAATCTCTTTCACGTTCTGAGCTAGATGAAGTTCTACCCAAACGATTGCTTGTAGATCGAACACGTACAGAAGAGTAGCTGCTGAACATGTCTTCAGGAAACACAGTATCAGAATCAATGATGACACCTGGATGATCATTATGGATACCAGCGTCCAAAAGTGACATCAGGTCTTCACCTGGAAGATATGAATCTTGACTGTCATCCATATCCTCGGCATCTTCATCGTCCCGGCTGAGAAGATTGTTGACCGCTAGATTAACATCCAGATTAGTACGCTGTAGCTCACGGATGATAAGATTCCGAGATTTGCCCTGTAATACGACTTGAGCTTGCGTCACTAATTCTTCAGGTACATATTGAGCGGAGAATGCGGGTCGACTGCCCATTATCACACTAGATGATCCTCTACCACGTGCGGTACTTGATGTACGAACTAGTCTGCCTCTCCTCGCACTCAATCGATTCGGAGGTATAGAATTGACATTAGAACTGGAGGCATTCCCTTTCGTTGAGGTTCTGTAATAGAAGAAGAGGATGTTGAGAGGGGTGGAGGGGGAAGAAAGAAGAGAAAAGATGGAAGAGGAGACTATTATTATCTTGACTGTACGGTGAGGAAGCAAATGTTTAAGATATTCCAGTCAGATATGAGGACATGATAGAGGTCTAGCTTGCTCTTCATTAAAATAGCAGTCACTCACAGCCCTGACACGACTCGGAGGATAGTTGAATCTTTTGTTTATACGCTTTACTCACGTTTTAGAGGCTTCATTGGTCGAGAGATCCATTCGCTCCGGAATGATGGAATAATTAACTCTACATATTCTTCCATCCTACGATAAGAAGAGTTTGTAGACAAAAAGTATCGGTTAATCGGGGGAGAAAAAGAACTGAAATGCTATTCATGATTCATCGATGATGATGATGATGATGATGATGATGACGAGTGATCAACTCACCTCCAGAAGAAGAGCAATATGAGATTGTGATACTACGCACTCAACCACGGCTACAGTCTTAATTGGATTGAATACCGCTGGACAACATGTTGATGAGGTCACGGCACGGTTAGTGGATTTGCCAGATACTTCTCTGAGTCTAGATAGTTGGATAGAAGAGAAGAAAGAAGCAAAAAAAAAGGAAATCATCAAACATATTACATCACAAAGCACAGAGCACACACATCCTAGTTACTGGATTGGTACCCTCTGTGTCCTCCATTTTGAGGGGTAAATTAATTATAATAAGTTTTATATCATGTTATATACGGCAAGGGGGACATAATCATCAATCAATAAACAAATTAAATCACTTACTTTTCATTAATTTGGTCATCTGTGGCAGGCAAAGGATACAAAACAAAATGCATTGACGTTGACATGATGGGTCATACACACACAAATAATACATACCAAACATACACACTTCACTATGCTGCTGGGTGTTGAGATGATGATGCTTGATCAATGTTAGCCTATCTAGAGACACAATTTTCCAATTACGCATGCTCATGGACTTGGAATTTTTTTTTTTTTCGAGATTCTTAATCCAAATTTTGACAACTGGACTGACTCTTGAGTGAGTAAGCCAAAAACAAACCCAAAAGCTAATTAAAACCTAATCAATCAATCAATTGGTTATGAATAATGTTGGTGGTCAATTTTATCAGTTCCGAGGATAGATTAGTCGATAATTTAGGGGAGAATTTTTCATGAGAGATGAGTGGAAGACAAAAGAATTTATGAGGATTAGACTGAAATTGATTGTTGAGTGACATAAAGTGACATAAAGTAGGCTCTCATTTTCCAAGGAGATTCTGGAATTTTAATAATAGTATTCATTTTTATTGTTTGAGAACACAATTTTGAGGGGTAAGCTTGGTGGAGAGAGAGAGAGGATTCGAGAGAGGTGAAATTTTTATTGGTGATGATAATTATTCTTTTCCTAATTGCTCGATTAATTTGAGGAGAGGGAGAGAGCAAGAGATAGATAAAAATAATCGGAGAAATTCAAGAAAAACCATCTTAAAAAATTTTGAGGATCACCATTTTCAAATGAAAAACCAAACTTTTCGATGAGCGACGCTCACGTGGAGGAAGCTTCAGACCTCTCTGTGTCCTCCTCCCTTTGATCCGATTCAGCTAAATCCACGGGACTTAATTGGATTGGTTCTTGAATAATCTCATACTTTTCCCTTGGCTCAGATGCTCCAGACGATAATTCTTCTCCAATGCTACGAATCCCTTTACGTTCCTCGAGACTACGACGTATGAGACTTCGCTCTTCGAGAGCAGATCTCAATCTTTTTTCATTAGCTCTGTATGTTTCGATGAGAGCTGAATCTTCATTACGACGAGCTTTCATCGCTTCCTCAAGTTCAATGAGATATTTTTTGTATTTCTCGGAGCCTTTTTGAAGTTTTCGACTCATATAATAAAGTTTGTCATTGTGAGAATCCAAGCTGTCTCTCAGATCATTTCGCTTACACTTCACCTCTTTAAGCTGACTTTTAAGCAGAGCAATCAAACTTTCAGCTATTTTGAGTTGCTCTTTCACCTTCTCTTTTCTATCAGTGAACTCATCAATCTCTCTCTCCAATTCACTGACAAATATTCGGAATTCCTCAGTTTTTAATAGATTCTCATGATTCTCTCGATCTCGCCTCTGTTCATCGACTCTTTCCATCGAATTAACCAATCCAACCACTTCATCAAGCTTACCAATCAATTCTTGCTCTTCTCTTCTAAGCGATTCAATCTCTGCATCGATTACTACGATGCGTCGTTTACGATCAGGATCAATAAGAAACGAAGATTTGGATGATTCTGGCTGCAATGGTCGAGTTGAAAATCCAGCTCCAAAAGATGGACTCTCACTCTGTGATGATCCAAATTTGAAGCGTCGAAATTTGCTTTTCAAACGTCTCAAGGCATTACTTTTGAATGATGGAGGCTCAGGTTTCGCTTGAGACACTGATTTTGAAGAGTAAGTAGTAGTTGTATTCATGAATAGGAACCGAGTCAATAAAAAGGGAGACCAAACATGTAAATTATAGAGGAATTTTGATTAACAAACTTTTTTGAGGTACAATATCATCGAGTAAACTTACAACATTGTTAGGGATTCTCGAGAGATGCTAAGGGGATCGTCACTCTTTACTTAGCCAAGGCATACAACAATGATTAGAAATGGATGTAAGCGAATCGAATCCCCATTGCAGATTGGAGCCAATCCCGATGGATGAAATCTTGTCTGCGAGACTTGATCACGTTGTTGACCAGTAGCGCTTCACTTTTTGAGAGCTAATGCTCGAGGCATCATCGGAGCATTAATCCGTGTCCTAGCAGTGGTTCTAGAATGGATGGATCAGAAAAAAGTTAGAAGTGCAAATTCGATCACAGGATACATTTTGATAAAACTTACAGACTAGGATTCACTTTGAGTGTCCCTATACCCAAAACCTTAGGTTCTTTTTTCATTCCTCTTGCTGAAGGATCACTTATAGCTACACCAATTGGTTGTTCTTCCAAGATGAATCCATCCAATCCCAATGCTTTAGCTGCATCGTCTTCATCGGTAAACTCGACATATGCAACTCCTTTAGGAGTCCCATCTCGCTTGAGAGCAAGTCTTATGTCCATAATTTTTCCATACTTTCCGAAAATACTTTGAAGACTTTCCTTAGTTACAGTGGGAGCTAGATTATTTACAAAAAGTTTGTGCTTTTCTTTACCAGTACTATACTGATGTGCATTTTTTTCTCCAAATTTGTCTATGAACGCTGGCCGAGAATCGATAATCATTTTATCGTTTTTCAGTGCTTTTTTAACAGCTTCAATAGTAGAAAATTCAATGAACGCATAACCTTTAGAAAATCCCTTGAAATTTCGAACTAGTCTCAAATCGACTATCTCACCAAACTGAGAGAATATTTCTCTTAACCTATCTTCTTTGAGATTGAAATCCAAGTTCTTGACAACAATGGTATTCAGTTCGTTAGCTAACCTTTCACCTGCCTTGATTTTTGATTGTCTTTCCATCTCTGCGATTATTTCCGGATCTTTAACTGCGTTCGCAGACATCTTCACCTTTTTCGCATCAGGTGGCTTGATATCTTCTTGACCGGATGATGTTCCAGGATTTTTCGGAACTTTGAAAACTTTTTCAGAATTTGTAGATGAAGAGGCCTCTATCATCGGCTCCTCTGGTTTCTTGTCAGCTTTGGGCTCTTTCTTTTTTTCTTTACCTTTACCTTTTGTTTTGTTTTCTTCGAAATTCTTTTTCTTGACAGCTTTCATAAATCTCTTCTTAGCTCTGTTGATGGCATGTCTCACCTTGGCAGAAGCTTCCTCATAAGATTCCACAGATTCGCCTTCTTCACGCTCGAACTTCAACAAAATATCGCCAATAGGGTCGGGACAATCAAGTGGCATATCCAAAGCTCTCATCAATGCTTCTCGGAAATGAGCATCATCACCGTATTGCCGTTCGAAGAAAGCATATTCAATCCACATATCAGCCCGAGAAGCTAACGAATCGATAGCTAAAACAGTTTCCCACAATCCTCTGGCTTCTGTCATATTATTCAAATATTTAGCTTCAATTGTGGCCAGAAAAAGTGGTACAACACAATCAGGATCTCCATCAGGATAATTGCCAAGATGTTGATTGGCAACTTGGAACGTTTTCAAGATCCTATCTTTTTGAGATTCATCCTGCCAATCTGTTTGTCGTCTCAAATATGTCAAATAACCTAACCAAAGTTCTCTAATATCGGATCCTCGATCAAAACCAGATGCAAGTGATGCTTCAAAGGCTTGCAATACATCGGACGGATCATTTTTCTCTCGCTCCATTGTGCGTAAACATGCTGTCCAATCTTTTGCGGTACGCTCGGTGACATCCGATTCTGATGGTGGATTGGAAGTTTCCATTGAATTTGATGCCATTTCCATTGTAAATATTGACTACACTATTGGAATAGATTGAGAGAAAAAAAAAATACACAGCATCACACACAAATATGATAACCACCATTCGTCGATTCACTTCCACAATTTAAATCATGTGTGTTTTGTTAACCATGCCACAAAATAATAACAACAGTGTTGATTGAAGCGGGCAAAAATATTCAAAACTTATCATAAAGCAGATGGAGCTGGTGAGCAGGCAACCGAAGTCAATCAAAATAATTAAATTTAAATCCAATTAATTTAATCAAAACATAAAAAGTGAGATTTTTTTTCGTAAAATATTCTCAACAACCATCTAACCATCTAAGAAATCTAAATTAGTTAAATTATTTCTCATCAAACAAAAATTTATCCTATTTAAATTAATCAAAAAATCGTTGCAACGAACCGGCAAAATGTCTAGCCCACAAGAGGTCACCAGTAGTTGTGATGTCAGATGAACACAAGAAAAATGGCGAAAAAAGGATCTCTTTTCATTTCTCATCGCATTGGTTAAAGAGAGATCAATTCGTCTGATTTTTTCTGTTTTATAAATTTTTTTTTTCTCCTCACCTATGTATAGTGAATGATAAACAATGTATATGTAAAAAGTGTCTGTAATCAATTGAAAAGTTTTCTCTCTCTTCTCTTTTTTTTCCTCCTCTCTTATGTGATTACCTGCACCCTTATTGCCTTCTCCTCGTGTCTCTCACCTCCTAACAAAAAATATCGCCATCCCTGACAAATCGGTGTGTTTGTGTTTCTTAATTTCAACATCATTCACCCCCCACTTCCCTTCCACTGATTAAGGTGATAGTGGATTCAAAGACAATTATCTTGTTCA
The DNA here is from genome assembly GCA_003956705.1 of Brevipalpus yothersi. Classification (NCBI taxonomy): domain Eukaryota; kingdom Metazoa; phylum Arthropoda; class Arachnida; order Trombidiformes; family Tenuipalpidae; genus Brevipalpus; species Brevipalpus yothersi. Next base: position 31,005 of record QZCP01000226.1, on the reverse strand, counting down.
CGTGTGAATAGTGTCGAAATTTTCATTTGTATCGCACAATGATGGCAGATAATAAGGATCTTACCGAACTTCAGATCAAAATTGAGAAGATCGTTGAGCTAACCAGAGCCAGCCGGGATGAGGCAGTTGTTGCTCTCCATGATTGTGACGATCAATTGGATAAGGCCATTGACATGATCTTGGAAGGTGATTCAGCCAGCTCAGAATGGAGATCTATTGGCAAAAAGCGTAAGCCAAAAGGTCCAGTGGTTGGTGGTCAATCAAACACATCCACTCAAAATATACAGGATGATAAGTCCAACACTAATGGTATGTATATATATTCATTATGATTGTCATCACTTGAAAATGATTATTTGACTCTCATTCTCTTTCCCCTTTCCCCTCACTCTTACTCAATTTCTTCGTTGTTATTGTCTCATGCTTTCCCTATCAATGGCATCATGTTTCATTGCTCTCTGTCTTTTTTTTCACTCACTTTTTTTCCATTAGATTCAACCAATGTCAGTGACAAGAAAGGACTGTCTAGTAAAGGTCCTGGTCGTGGAGGTGCTGCTAGAGGTGGATCTGTTACCACCGGCAAACTAGCCAATCGAAAACCTCGAGGGGAAGAAAAAGCAATTAATGACAATAGCACCAATGAGAACGATGAAAATACAGTACCTGATGATTCAAATAACACTGCTGCATCCAAAAATTTAGGTGGAACTATTCCAACCAGAGGTGCACGAGGTGGCCATGGAGGCATTCGAGGTCGCGGTAGAGGTGGTATTCCTGCACGTGGTGGTTTTTCTAATCGCGGTGGAGGTCGTAACACAAGAATGTTCCAAAACAAAGGTTATCGTAATAATGTTGCCCCTGTTAGTAACAATAGTACCAGTGTCAATGACTTTCCCAACTCAATTGACACATGGACTAATAGTACCGCCGAACAAGTGAACAGACGTACAACAGGCCCGGGAGCAGATGGTAACACTATTACAGTGGGTAATTGGTCAGATTTCGTAAGTACTGAGGACTGGAGTGAGGAAGATTGGGACTCAAATGTTCGAGTAAGTAGTTTCTTTGCCTTTGTCTTCACCCTTCTTATGTCTTTTTTCTTTTTCAATTTCAATTTCAGTTAATGGAAACCAAGGTTTTCACACCAAGTACAAAAGCTGTTTCCGAGAAAGATACTGTTGGGGCCAACCCTGTTGGAAACCCATCACAAGGACTTAATTTCAGCAGTTTATTGGCAAAGCAAACAGTCAACGAACCAGCAAATCAACAGCCCATAAGTTCCATCTTAGGTCCGAATATGCCTAGGAATCCCACAGCTTCTTCTGCAGGTGCAGCTTTGCTTCAACAAATCCAGCAAGGTGTTTCATCAACCACCCAGATTAATAGATTATCACTGAGCCAGTATTCTAAACAAGCCTCCGAGAACATTAAATCTTTAGTGGGAATACCTTCCTCAACTTATTCATCAAGTACTTCGAACATGCTTAGTGGCGACAGTTTGGAAAATCAAGTAAATGAACTGTCTTCACATCGACAAATGGATAACCAAAATGAAGCGAGTCAACAAGGTTCCTCTAAACCACCTCCACCAAGACTCACAAAGATGCGGTCATCAAAGATACCAGAATCTGCTGTTGAAATGCCATCTAATGATTCGATATCAGCCTTGAACGTGCAATTTGGTGCTCTACCATTTGATCTCGGTCCAGAGACAAGTAATGCCTTCCACGATGTTGTTAATCATGTAAAATCATCTAATCTGAAAGGTGTATCTACAGGAGCTTCCTCTGCAACTGGTGGTGGTTCTGGTCTCAGCTCAGCTGCACTCCTGAATGTTGGTCTAGCCGATAATAGTTTTCGTAGTGCACCCAAAAGTAACAATCAATCGAGTGGAGTAAAGGTATCGGCTGGAGGAGTAGCCAACACATCGGACTTGGTCCTACAAAATTCTGTTCTTGCTCATCAATCTTTACCCTCTGATATGAGTGGACTCGGTGGTGATAGGAATAAAAATCAGTCAGCTCCTGGTGGTTATGGTACGAAAAGTGTTCTAGATAACACAGGTCCAAGCTCTCACGCTGATAGTAATTTATATCAATCGGTTGCAACGTCCCAAGTACAATCAGTTAATAGCAGTAGCCAACAACAACCAAACGATTTAAGTGGATACAAGACTGCATCCTACCAACAAGTTGACCCAACAGCGGGCTATAATTCCAGTATAACCTATGGTACCACGGCCACCACCATGCCTCCTTATGTATATTCTAACACTAATACCAATCAGAATACTGGTATGGCCTACTCGACGAAAAACACGGGCTACTCGACTAATTACAGATCCACGCAATCATCAACCACCAGCCACTCATCAGCTGTACCCGTTTCTAGCTCCATGAATAACAACCAAAAACCCTCCATCAAAGATCTGGAATCCTCTGGATCATCACAACATAAGCACGCCTATGATCTCCAAGGAGTACCAAATGTTGGTGCTGGTACCGGTGCTTCCCTAGGTCCTCTATCTAATTCAACAATGACTACTAATGTTTTAAAAAATTCTTTGACTGCTAGTATGTTACATTCGCTTTATGCATCGCTCTTCCCTAACCTTGTCCCTTCGTAATCAGTATGCTTTAGATAACATCGCTTTGACTCCCTTGAAAATTTTTCATGTTTCATCTACTAATTTTTTGTTTTTTCTCTCCTCTACAGCTGGTAAAGGCATGCCGAATGTCCCTCCTGGAGTCCCTCCAATACTTGGTACCACTCAATACATAATGAGCCAGGCTGGTTTGCCTGGAGTTTCCTTCTATCCTTTCTATGATGTTCAGATTCCAGCAGCTCACGGAAGAGATCATAGCTTTGCCTACCAACCAAGTACAGATCTGAAATATAGTAGGGCAGAAAATGATGGCTCAAATACTGTATCAACACAATCACCAGTGTCTCAGGCACATAATCAAGCTATTTTTGGTCAAATACCTCACGCATATAGTTTCTTTTACGCGCCTACTCCTCCCGGTGTGAACATGATGCCCCAGAGCTTATATGGACCACCAGCACCTTTTTTGCCAGTTCCACCGGCCACTAATGCTCACACTGGTTCAACTGGATCAGGATTTCCCAAAGGAACCACAGGCTATGGATCTCATACATATGCTTCGACTCCTTACGATTCGCTTAATGCTGTTCCTGCTCCTTCTGATTATGTTAAAACAAATGCATATGCCCCATCCGCCGGTCAGCAGCAAGTTAAAGGCCTGAACACTAGTAATACAAGTGACCTTTCGGTTTCCAATTCGATGTACGGCAAAAATCCTCAATTGAATAAGGTGAGTAGAAATTTCATCATCTTTGTCATGGCTCAAACTGATATACTTTTCTCTTTTTCAGACCTACGAAAAGGGCAACTTTCAATCTACTGCTACCCCACCGCCTTTCAACATGGCAGGAGCACCACAAGCAAATACCCTAGGATCAACTTATGCACCCAACCCTCTGTACCTCCAACCAACTCAACCATCGATGCTCCATCATACTCTACAAGGTGACGCCTCTCAAAGTGTAGCTTCTGGTGTGAGTGGCCAACGAACTTTGTCTCAAGCTCAGAAGGGTTCTGCTGCTAATTCCAAGTACTATTGGGCCTAACTGGTGCTTTTCCTTGGTATGGGTTGCATTCTTGAACTGTTGTTTTCAGTGGATGGTTGGTCGGTATTTCGTCAAAATTGATTGAAAAAATGAATTTTATTCTATTACATTGATTAAATCAACAACTTCCACTGCTGCTAGAGACAAGAAATCAAATATCGTCGCTAAAATTACAAAATCGCTGTCAATTGAGTGGATTTTTTCATTCAATTTCAAGTTGCAGCAGAGAGAATCATATTGTGTAAGAATCAGTGTTGACTGAACAGATCAATGGAGTCTGAGTGATTCCTCATCTAATTGATGACACAATGATCCATACTTTCTGTCTCTCATCTTTCTCTATCTCTATCTTTTTTTCTCTGTCCTCTTTTTCTCCTCTTTTATTCACTGTTTCTGCTCCAAATTAAAATATGATAAAAAAAATTGCTAGTCTCGTTTTCTTCTTTTTCAACTCAAAATGATTAACCCATTCGGCCCAAGTCATGTTTAGATTCATGTTGGAATTTATGTTTTTATTTCCTCATTTGAATACGAATCTTCCTGTTTAATCTCGTGATATGGAGTTGACTTTAAATATCAAAGCTTTTGCTTGACTATCGATAGGTTTTCTTTTTAACCTCGATAGACTTTTTCTCCAGCATCCTAGGAAAAATCCTAGAGATTATTTGTCTTTCGGGTCTACCGTTCGGTGGACTGTCGCTCTTGTACTGTTGACCAGAAAGTTTTTGTTCTACTATCAGGTTGAAGAGGAAAAAAATAAGAAACACACAAGAATGTCTAGTTAATCGGAAGTTTTTTTCGCCCATTCATTACTTCAAGTGAATAATCTTCTGAAATTTCTGACAAATTAGTGTGCCTGTCTTGATGTGATTTTATTGTGTAGATATCTAATATCTAATATTATTCACTCCCCTCTTCTTTACCACAAAATATACTCATGTCTAGGGTACGTACTTCCAATGGACAATCTTCCGTAGGGATCAGTGTTGGTGATGCTGAAGGTAACCTTTTCAAAGCCCAAGTGAATCTCAGTATTGAGCCCCCTATTAGGTCTCAGCACAGATTTATCGATTGTCCTGATGGATCTCGCAAATTCATATTCGAAGTAACTTATATCCCGAGAAAAAGTGAGAATAAGTGTAAGAGTAAGATTAATAGATCATCGCTGACCCAGCATTCTGGACAAGACTCCGAAGATATTAAACCTTCAATAGGAGTCCCTTTCTCAAATCATTCACCAAATACTTCGTACATGCCTCGTGGAAATGGTTTGAATAATCATGTAAATATGGTTCCCCAGAGCTTACATAGATCACCAGCACCTTTTTTTCCAGTCTCACTGACCACTAATGCTAACATGGGCTCGACTGGACCAGGTTTTCCAAGAGGAACCACAGGCTATGGATCTGCCAACACTGCAACTTTTCACAATTTGCTCAATGCAGTTCCTACTGCAGTTAAAACAGAGGGATATGCCTCACCAATGGCCTGGGATTAAATCATGTACCCACTGTGTCTCCAACCAGTGAGTATGAAGAATTGAATCATATTTGAATGAGCTTTTGCACTCATGTTATGACTAACCCTGTCTTTTTTTGTTTGCTATAGACTCAACCATCAATGGTTAATATTCTACGAGCTGACGCCTTTCAAAGCGTAGCCTCCACAGTATTCCATCAAAATTGATTGAAAAAAATGAACTTTATTCTTTTACATTGATTAAATCAGCAACTTCCACTGGTACTGAAGACAGAAAATCAAATATCATTAATTGATGACACAAAGATCCATACTTTTTCTCTCATCTTTCTCTGTTTCTATCTTATTTTCTCTTTCCTCTTTTTTCAATAAAAAATTTTTATTCACTGTGTCTGCTCCAAATTAAAATATGATAAGAAATTGCTTGTTTTCCTCTCTTCTTCAAATCAATACTCAGTGACTCAGAACGAAAAAAGGACAATTTGTCTAAGTTTAGAACAAATAAAAGGTTGGAATTTATTGCCCCATGTTCGATTAATCTCACTTCTAAATCGTTTGAATTGAGACAAATAAAGTTTTAATTAAAGGAAAATCAAAAATATTCGAAAAAAGAGAAAAAAGTTGTCTCTCCTTACGACAGTTTTTCAACAACATCCAAAATTGTACCGATTAGGGATTGATCATTCAAGAAATTACCAGCATCGCGAATTTTGTTCATTCGTTCGAAAAGTTGGGGCTCAGCACGTTCACAATCGCCTGGTGTTGACCATTTTCCGCACAACAAATCGGTCAAATCTTTGATCAATCGATTGACTTGTTCAATCAGATAATCATTGAGCTTGATTGAGGTTTTACACTTTGGCTCGGGAACTGTTCTCATTGAACTGATCAGAGTATTGAACGAACAACAGATCAAGGGAAACATTTGCTCATTGGTAACATTTTTGGAGAGTGTATAAAGTTGGTTAACCATGAGAAGACCAATTTTTTGGGCTGTTGAATGATATTCTGGTGTCATACATTCTATAAAGTTTGTGAGTCCTGAGAAAAATGGAAGCAATTAGTTCGAGAGCCTCAGTTGAATGAACAAGAAGATTAAGAATATTAACACATATTAAACTTTACTCACTTGTTCGCTCTTTTCCAGCTTTACACATGAACTTGGTGGTTTTGGCTAAACTTTTACCAAGAATAGTAATCACTTGATTTGGGAAAGGTTTTGAGCATGATGTAAAACCTTTGGCATCTTTCAAAAATTGTTTTCCTAGCCTGTAAAAAAATCATAATCAACTTTCCCAATCCTCTAAAATGTTAACTTCCTAAGCAAGGATCGATATTATCGATTCAAAATTCGTGATTGAACTTACGTGCAGTGTTGATTGATCTCCCTATCATTGCTTGGAATTTTGAGGCCTTGTTTGATGAAAATAGCGGTTTTAAAAGTATCGTCCATCTTCTGGACTGCCTGTGAACAGTTTTTGGTTCCGAAGGCTACAGGAAAGAGAGGAGGAAGTAATAATTATCGAAAGTTAAGGCTCATTAGATTGAAATTTTTTTCCACAATTACTTACCAGATTCAGCAGACAGAATCGCCAAAACGAAAGCGAGAGAAAATTTTGCCAGCATTTTGATTGATGTATCACAAGTTTCCTTAAGGAAAGTGATTGAAATTCACAAAGATTACACACTTAGATGTGGACAATTTGTATCGTTGTGTTCTAAGGAACGTTCTGAGTGAAGTGAATTGAAAACAGAGAGGAAATAATCCTAAATACTCTTCCTCACTCACCCTATGGTACCAGAGACAGTCTTAATTCTATTGAAAAGTGGACAAACTAGAAAGTGAGTGGGCTATAAAAGAAGGAGAAGAAGAAGAAGAAAATCCCTATCAAAATCTAGGGATCGCAAAATTTATCAAGAAGAGTGCTGTGATTACCAAGAAGTAGCCAAAGTTTGTAAAGGCAATCTATTTCCAGTTAATTAACCCTCCAGGGTCATCGTTAAAAGTGCGCACACTTTGTGTGTGTACAATGATTGATAAGAATACCATTGATACATCAGAGAATATTTGATCTTTCGCTCGTGTAGGCTCATCAAGTAAACATTCAAGTAAACATTTTTCCCCAGCATTTTTGAAATTCAAACTTTTGACAAACCTCGATTGTAGCATTCGAATATCTGGGAGTTTTCTCTTGGAAAATTCAAGAATATAAGCGTTTAGGAATTTTTTAAGGCTCAATGGTGAGTAAATATTAGTCTTGATGATCATCATTTTGCATGCAAAATCATCAATATCAATCATTTATCGTGCCTCTTGCTCGTGATGAAGCACGAATCATCAGAATTTCGAGGCTCCCAAAATTCTTGTGACATAATACATGTACACATGGATTGCTTGAGGCAATCTTCGAAAATAAATTTTGCTTCTCTCTCTTTCTAGCCTTGAAACGTTACGCAAACGCATTTATTTTTTCCTAGTTTACACAGGTCGGTGACAGATATTTTATCGCTAAACTTTCTCTCTCTCTCTCTCTCTCTCTCTGGTTTAATAAACCATTTGAAATGAGTAAAAGTCACTTACTTATATCTGAAATAAAAAGATCAACGGAAACGTTAAAAGTAAGTTCGTTCAACTATCAATTTCTCTCTTTAACTTATCTCATTTCTCTCTGAAGTAATGGACCTCTGAATGGACCGAAAGGTAATCTCAGGCAACTCGATACATGAATGAAAAAGAGACTGAAATAAAATTCTCAGAAGAAAAACAGAGATGATAAGAAGAGAGAGAGAGAGAGAAAGAGAGAGAGAGAGAGAGAGAGAGAGAGAGAGAGAGAGAGAGAGAGAGAGAGAGAGAGAGAGAGAGAGAGAGATGAACTGGCAAAGTTCAAAGATTCATGTGTTTAGGACTTTAACATCACTCTCTCACACTTTTTACAAGAGTTAGAGGAACCGAAAGGCGTGTTTAGTTGATTCTGAGGAGTTTCTCTCTGGAAATATCATCATCATTTGCCTGGTTTATGGCTTGCTGTCTGGAGCGCATACATAAGAGAATCAAATGGAATGCACAAAAATAGCATATCCAGTGGAGAAGGTTATTAAGCTGTTTATTTTTTGTTTAGTATCGTTGAGTACTTGTGAACAGCGTTCACGAATGTATTCATACACTCTGGCTTGGTGTCTGGATATATTCCGTGGCCAAGATTGGCGATATACTTTTTCGTACCAAAATCGTTGACCATCGATTCAACGAGAGTGTCCACTTCATCAATTTCCGAATAAAGTGCACACGGATCAAGATTACCTTGTAGTGTAATGTCCTGATGAACCAGTGCTCGAGCTTTCTTCGGATCAAATGTCCAATCAATACCGAGCACATCATAAGCATTAGGATCTTTGCCCAACTCTTCCACCGCAAACCAACCATGTAGTCCAAAGATGACCATCGGCACCGGCTCTAGACCATCATTTTTAAGCTTCTCCTTAACAGTACGAGCAATTTTCAACAATAAAGGCAACTCAAAATCTGAAAACAATCGTGGTGTAAGATATCCCATGTGTGATTCAAATACTTGTAACACTTGTGCACCGGCCTTTGCTTGCATATATAAATGGTCAATTATTTTGTCCGCCAAAATGCCCAATAAATTAAAACTTTCATAAGGATGAAGGTAAAGCCATTTTCTTGGCTTGGCAAAAGTTTTCGATCCTTTGCCTTCAATCATATAACTCATCAGTGTCCATGGTGCACCGGCAAATCCAATCAATGGAACTTTACCCTCAAGTTTATGTCGGGTCAGTGTGATGGAATCATGGACATACTTCAATTCGGTACTAATATCAACCGATGAATTCAATTTTTTCACATCAGCCGGACAGGTTAATGGCTCTGAGAAAACAGGTCCAACTTCTGGTACCATGTCAACATGCATACCAAGAGCCTGAGGTAGTACCAAAATATCGGAAAATATGATTGCTGCATCTAGCTGGAAACGTCTTATCGGCATCAATGTAACTTCAGACGCTAATTCAGGTGTCCTACAGGGTGGATCAGAATGATAGGCACATGTTTAATTTGATTCATTCGCTCACCCATAAATCATCAATCATCAACTTACCTGCACAAATCAAAGAAAGTATGATGTTGCTTGATATCCCGAAATTCGGGAAGATATCGGCCTGCTTGTCTCATCACCCATACTGGCACACAATCGGTGGGCTCACCTTTGATCGCTTTCAGAAGACGATCATTTTTCAATGTTGGCCATGGTTGAGACATTATTGGAATTCAATTAACAGGAAAAAGGTAAATTATTATTATCATTCAAAGTACTTGAAAAGTAGCAAAAAGATGAGCACACAGGATGTAATATCGAGAGCTACAAGTTGAAAAGGAAACAGCAAAAGCAACACAGTTTCTGAAGTGTAAAGGAAAGAATATTTTTTTCCTCTTTGCAAAAGTGTGTGAGAGAGATGAACACAGAATCGCGCAGCTGAGATCATTTTTCCAAGTCATTTAAACAAAGTTTCATCTCTCTCATGACATGCTGAAATCATGTCGATGTTTACAAACAATCATTATGTGGCAAAGAGAAATTTTTCGATGGACTAGATAATAAATTGTCCATGGGAGTGATATATCATTAGTTTCATTTGGGTTCTTGCGGAAATTGGAGAAACATGGAGGAAAATTTATTTTTTTTTCGGTGGAAAAAAAATAAAATGAATTTCTCTCCTGACTACGATAATCTTGATTAATGGTCCATTCGTTGATGTTCTTGATGCTGTCTAATGAAGTTAACAATAATTCTCATTTTTGACCAAAGAATATCTTGACAATATTCACTGATTGCTTTGTGATATCGTTCTTATGAGATTCAATTGCGCGCTCAAAGTGATATCTTTGGATTCCGTAAGCTTGTATTAGTAATAATAATAATCTGAAGGCTCGAAAATTTTTGCAATTGAAGTTCGGTTCTCTGTGTGTGTAAATCCATTGATTATTTCAATTACCCAATTTTTTTCCAATGATTGTGGTAAAGTATCGTTACATTGATCTGATGATTTATTTATTTATTGATGAATGATTACATAAAAAATATATTTTCTCACAGTTTTTTCAAACATGTATCGAATACGAGGAGCCAGCTGATGTGGTTGAACAAGATAATGGAAACAACAACAACAACAACACCATAAGAACGCTGTCTCCGAAGTGTTCGTGTGATGGTGGACATGATCCAAATTTTCCATTCGAATTGACACCCAAACGAGTAGTGGAAGAATTTTGTCCACCCAGATTTGTTAAACCAGTAGCCACTATAAGCAATAATCCTCTGTTGAATGGACTGGTCACAGATTTGGAGAATGAAGTATTCGATTGGAACAATGATAAGATGTATCTCAATCCAATTGCTGATCTTGAACAGTCAGAAAAATTGAGTTTACTGAAAGCAATCAAGCAAGGTAGACTACCATTTTTGACTCTTCATAATTTAAGTCTGATTTTCCAAGAAGCTCCATACCTTAATCGACACAGCCATCTCTGCATCTTTTGTGGTATCAGATGTTCCAATTTGGGAGAACTTCATGGTCATATTCAGAAAATTCACACTGGCTTCGTGGCTGTATGTCAAATTTGTGGTCAATACTATTCAACTGAAAAGGCAGCTTATGATCATGCTAAAGGAGCCCATGAATATGTAGGCAAATTTGAAAAATGTTGCCCAAAATCTAAGCAGATTCATACTAACGAAGGGTTGAAAGTGGGCCATACGATTGTAGGATTGGATGCTTCACTTATTCCATCCGGTCAATTTAGACGTGAATTTAAATCCGACGTTACATGTACTACTAACAGTGGACCAGCTGCCAAAATTTTGGAAACCCTTTCAGCCGAAACAAACGGTATGAGCGAGGAGGATAAGAACAAAAAGAAGAAAGCCTTATTCTCATCCATGATGAATTAGAATTCTCTTTGCATTTGTTGACCGAATTTTATCATACAGTGTACAAATTACATCAAACCACCTTTTTTTCATACCCTCAAAATTAATCATGGTATGCTTATCATTTCTCTTTTCAGCATTGAAATAAAAACTGAACTTTGAAGCCCAAAAAAAAGACCCAAAAAATTTGAAAATCGCGCTCAAAGTAAATGTGATCATGAAAAATTTGACAAAACAAGAAGATAGTGAATCAAGAAAGTTTGGTGATTAATTTGGTTGATGATACATTGAATTGTTATTATTTGATCTGTCTAATTAACTTTATTTCTCATTGAATCATCACTGTCCCTCTGTGTGAGCATCCAACCAGCTATTAAACTGAACCGTGTCGGTATTCGGTTGGATTTCTATTATCAACAGATTATTGACCACCCTCCACCTTCTTTAACATTATGGAGCCGGCCGATGTGATTGACAAAGAATGTCCGGTCGATGATGGTGACAATGTTAATTATCGAGCACCTCCAGAGAAAAGTATTTCCGAGATTTTGGAGGCTGATAAGGATGATGAAAGCTTGCGAAGGTACAAGGAAGCTCTCCTGGCCGATGCTCTGTCCCAGGTACCGATTATTGATCCCAACAATCCTAATCGTGTGGTGGTCAAGGGTTTGGCATTGATCACAGAAGGTCGACCTGATCTCTACTTGGATCTCACAGGTAAAATTAGTCACTCACCAATTCTATCTAAAGTAATAATACCACCCCTTTTTTCATTATCTTCTTTTTCTCTCTCTCTTTCTTTCTTTCTCTCCCAGGTGATCTGAATGAATTGAAAAAGACAGTTTACAAGATCAGAGAGGGAATCCAGTATAAAATACGTATCGATTTCTATGTTCAAAGAGAGATTGTCACTGGCCTCAAGTATGTCCAAAAAATCAATCGTAAAGGTATCCAGGTAGAAAAAATGAGTCATATGGTTGGAAGTTATGCACCAAAAATGGAACACTACTCTTATGTCACACCGATGGAAGAAATGCCTTCTGGACTACTTTGTCGTGGAACTTATGTTGTTAAAAGCCTTTTCACTGATGATGATGGCCAAAATTATCTGAAATGGGAATGGACTTTCGAATTGACCAAAGAATGGGAATGAATCTTCTTTCTCCATCACAACCGAATCAGATCTACACGTGCCTTACACGATTTATTTTCACCAGAGCCTACTCTAAAGGAGCCACAATTTGATCTATTTATACCCAACTTTTTAATCAGTCTTTATCTTGTCCTTGTCTCATGATTTTGATCAAAAGAGAAAACAATAATCATTGTCACATCCTGAAGAGAATCAACGTGAGATGTGAAAAGAAGACTGATTAGAAATGTGAACGCGATTCAATGCTTCAACGAATTAGGAAAAACTTCCAGACAGTGATTGAAGGCTTTTGGCTAATTCAATGAGAACTTCTCATCCGCTTCCTTGTGTTTCAACCGGAAAAATGAAGACAGTTAAGTTAATTGTTGGTAAAGGTGTGAAATCGATAGACACTTGCGGTTTGATTCCATGGAAGAGAGAGAGAGAGAGAGAGAGAGAGAGAGAGAGAGAGAGAAAATCCTCGTTGCGAGTGGTTGTTTGAAGATGATGAATACTCATTCTTCCTTCCGGTGTTGATTGGAACTCTGAAGCTCTCCTCCTTCCACTATTATCTCGCTCCAACATATTTCAATTAATGTTAGTTGAATTTGTATGATCCTAATTTACTTTAGCTGGGCTTACTCGGAGAAGAAGAAGAAGTAATTACATGTGAAGCTCAAAATGACAACATTTTCTATCATCTTTTAATTTGAGTGGAAATAGTGAATAAAAAAAGAAAAAGAGGAGGAAGAAAAAGATGGATAAAGAGAAGGGTGAGAGACAGAAAGTATGGATCATTGTGTAATCGATTGGATGAGAAATCACTCAGATTCCATTGGACTGTTCAGTCAACACTGATTCTTATACAATAAGATTTTCTCTGTTGTAACTTGAATTTGAGTGACAAAATTCACTCAATTGACATCAAATGTGTAATGTGGGTTGGCTGCATGAGCTGGTCCTAGGGCATTGGTGAGGCATATTCCTCTTTTTTAACGACAGTACGAAGTGCATTAAACGAATCATGAGAAGTTGAAGCGTGTGTATGAAATCCATAAGTATTCGGTGAATGAGTTGGGGAAGGGATTCCCATTGAAGGTTTAATATCTTCGGAGTCTTGTCCAGAATGCTGGATCAGCGATGACCTATTGACCTCACTCTTACTCTCATTCTCATTTTCTCTATTGACATAAACGACTTCGACTATGAATTTGTGACTGCCATCGGGATAATTGATGAATCTGCGCTGGACGCTAACAGGGTTTGCATTAGTGGAATTCACTCGGGCTTTGAAAGGGTTACCTTCATCATCATGAAAATTAACATTTACGAAAGATCGTCCATTGGAAACACGTATCCTAGACATGATTATATATTGTGGTGAAGAAGAGAGGAGTAAATAATATCAGATATCTACACCAATAAACACACACCAAGACAGGCACACACACACACACCAATTTGTAAGGGATGTCGAAAGATAATTAACTTGAAGTAATGAATGGGAGCGAAAAAAACTTCCAATTAACTAGACTCTTTTGTGTTACCTATTTTTTTTCTCTTCAATACCTGATACTATCAGGCTGATAGTAGAACAAAAACATTTCTGGTCAACAGTACAAGAGCGACAGTGCATCAACTGGTGAACTCGGAAGATACTTAATTTCTAGGGAAAAGATGAGGATGCTGGAGAAAAAGCCTACCGAGGAGAAAAAGAAAACCTATCGATAGTCAAGCAAAAGCTTTAATATTTTAAGTTAACTCCATATCAAGAAATTAAACAGGAAGATCCGTATTCAAATGAGGAAATAGAAAGATAAATTTCAACATGAATCTGAACATTACTTGGGCCAAATGAGCTCATCATTTTGAGGATTGAGTTGAAAAAAAAGAAAACGAGACTTGCGATTTTTTTATCATCTTTTAATTTGGAGCAAACATAGTGAATAAAAGAAGAAAAAAAGATAGAGATAGAGAAAGATGAAACAGAAAGTATGGATCATCAATTGTGTCATCAATTAGATGAGGAATCACTCAGACTCCATCGATCTGTTCAGTCAACACTGATTCTCACACAATATGATTTCCTCTGCTGTAGCATGAGCTAGAATAGAAAAATCCACTCATTTGGCTGCGATTAATTTGAAATTTGTAATTTCAGCGATGATATTTGTGTCCACCAGTAAAAGTTACTGATATAATCAATGTAAAAGAATAAAATTCATTTTTTTCAATCAATTTGACGATATACTGTCCACCGTTCACCATCCAACCATCCACTGGAAGCATCAGTTCACATTTCAAGGGTACGAATGACCAGAACGAATATCACTCACATTCGAAGCAACGCTTTGAGAATTGTCACTTTGTAGATTATGATGGACTACCGATGGTTGAGTCTGTGGAAAATGAGCAAAAACGAAAAGCTTAGTCACATGTGTAATATAAGTTCTAAAGCTCATTCGAATATGATTCAATTCTTCATACTCACTAGTTTGTGGTACGGTTGGTTGGGTGCATAAGTGGGTGGAAGGCATAGAGGTGGCCGTGGTACCATAGATTATGCTGGAATTGTAGCCCGCTGTTGGGTCAACTTGTTGGTAGAATGAAGTTTTGTATCCACTTAAATTGTTTAGTTGCTGATGATTACTACTATTAACTGATTGTACTTGGGAGGTCGCAACCGATTGATACAAATTGCTAACAGTGTGAGAGCTTGGACCTGTGCTATCTAGAACACTTTTAGTATCATATCTTCTTGGGGCTGACAGATTTTTATTTCTATCACCACCGAGTCCACTTATATCAGACGGTAAAGATTGATGAGCAATAATAGATGTGTGTGAGCAGTTACGATCTGAGCGACTTTCATCAACATTTGCGGCAAGCAATTGATGGTCCATAGGACCTAGTTGAAGACTTGATGGCCAACCTCTGAACTCCATCACGAGTTTTCTGACATTACCTTCATGCTTGCAACGTACAGAGAAGCACATTCTTTGGAATTTAAAGCTTTTGGGGCACCACATTGAGTATACATATTTATTGTAGTCTCTATCACACACACATCCAGACATACATCTTTTAAACTGATCTGATCTGCGAGGCATTTTTGTGGTCAGAACAATGTGGAAAATAACACACACACTCACCAATTTTCCAGAGATGTCAAAAGATTGTTCACTTGAAGTAATGTATGGGAGAAAAGAAAACTTCCAATTAACTAGACACTTTTATGTGTTTCTTATTTTTTTCTTTTCAACCAGATAGTAGAACAAAAACATTTCTGGTCAACAGTACAAGAGCGACAGTGCATCAAACGGTGAACTCGGAAGATACTTAATTTCTAGGGAAAAGATGATGATGCTGGAGAAAAAGTCCATCGAGATTAAAAAGAAAACCTATCCATAGTCAAGCCAAAAGCTTTAATATTTTAAGTTAACTCCATATCACGAAATTAAACAGGAAAATCCGTATTCAAATGAGGAAATAGAAAATTAAATTCCAACATTAATCTGAACATGACTTGGGCCAAATGAGTTTATCGTTTTAAGGATTGAGTTGAAAGAGGAAAGAAAACGAGAGGGGCAATTTTTTATCATCTTTTAATTTGGAGCAAACATAGTGAATAAAAGAAGGAAAAAAGATAGAGATGGAAAAAGATGAAACAGAAAGAATGGATCAGTGTGTCATCAATTAGATGAGGAATCACTCAGACTCCATCGATCTATCCAGTCAACACTGATATTCACACAATATGATTCTTTCTGCTGCAACTCGAAATTGAATGACAAAATTAACTCAATTGACATCAAATGTGTAATATGAAAATTACAATTTTTTAATTTTAAGTTTCAATACCTCCTGTTCATCATATCCGGATTATACTGTACTGTTCGTCAAAGTTTATCTACAGGGGAGCTGAAAGTTTCTAAAATATTGATAAAAAGTTTATCTAGGGATCGAATGAAACAGTAACTTTGGTCAAGCTATATTTTATCTAATCCATATCCGTTATTTTCTTATCATAGAGTTTTAATTCGCTTCAGCTTGGCTTGGATACTTTTCTCACACTCCCAGCCACATTGGCTCGGTTAGTCACTTTCTTTGGAGATGAACATGGGCTTAATGTAGAGGCTGGTGTGACTTAATTCTTTTGTTCTCTCTGTATAAGTGCCCAATAAATATGATGAGAGCTTAATTATTCACCCGATTTCAGTTCATTCGCAGCCTTTGAGTTCATCGAAAAATGTAGACAATCGAAGGTTGATATCGTTTTCAAATAGCAATAATTAGCAATCCGTATACTTAAAACTTTGGAGTTTGCTAAAACTTTCTATTTCTCTTTGATGAGCCGAAATACATATCATATGAATCAATTCTAATGGTCTAAGTTATTGTCATCGTGCATCTCGAACGTGGAATAGTTTATTGGATTATCATTTAATGGTTCGGTCGTTTAGTTGATTATTGACTTTTTGTTTCTACCCAACTTTGAATGAGTATTCTTTCGATTGTCGTGACACTTTCGTTTCTTACCGCATAGTTTCGAAAATTCCTGCTCTTGACTTTCTTTCAACTCATTGAGGATGGTTGAATTGTTATCGAAGAATGATGACATTGCTTTCGAAAAAGAAAATTCCAATCTTAATTTCTCACTAAAAAAATTTAGGAAATTCTCTCCACATTTTTTGAGAAATTTTGTCCTCAAAATTGAATACTCGTTAATTTTCATTCTCCATCATTCACCAAAATAGACTCTCGAATATAGCATTCTTCTCACAATCTTTCCCATATAACTCTTCCGGTGAGCCCACAAGAATGGAGAAGCACCACAGCCAACTATTGTGTATTCTGTGGTTTCAATCTCGGATGCAAATAAATTTTATTTAATAGCCTTTAGGAAACATCTAATGATACCTGAAAAAGCCTTCATTAAACGATTAAGCGGTTGACGCAATAAAAATCTCAGATAAAAGTAGCTGCAACGAATGATTGTTTCCTCTCTCTTATTTTTACTCCCACATTTCCAAAGCTCTATGTGTATGTTTGTGTTACTTTGTTTCTAGTCTCAGTGATTTTTAATTAATACAACGGTGATTAAAGTGAGTACAAAAAGTGTAGTCAAAGAGAGAAGATCGCTTGTAGGCAGAAGAGAGACAGAGAAAAAGAGGAAGACGAAAGTAGAGGCTGAAAATACCTTTACTATTCTAGCGTCAAGCGAGCGTGTTTATGGCCTGAGACCGATGAGCTTGACCGCTCCCCGATTCAGTGGGCATCGGCACCTTGGTGTGAAGAGAATTGAGAGGAATACAGACAGACAATCTCTTCATCCGAGATGCAATAGAGAGAATGTGTTTAGATAGATGGTGGAGAGAGAGAGAGAGAGAGAGAGAGAGAGAGAGAGAGAGAGAGAGAGAGAGAGAGAGAGAGAGAGAGAGAGAGAGAGTAAAGGTAATTCAAAAAGTTACAACAGAATGAAGAATAAAGTTTGCTCAACTCGACTCTCTTTTTATTGTCAAACCCTTGAAACATCATGTCTATACCATACAAGCATTCGGATGACTTTCGGATTATTTGTTGAACCATGAAATGAATTCGGATCTCATTCTACCATATGAGAGTCAGATTTTTGGAGAGAGAGAGAGAGGATGAGAGAAGAAGAAAAGAGTAGAGAATAGAGAAGAGATTGGAATCAATGAGGGAATCAGATAAATCCGGTTGCTATATGATTGATCAAACAAAATTGTTGAGTAAATAGTTAAGTACATGCTAGGAGAGAGAGAGAGAAAGAAGAATCGATTTCCAGCTGGACAAGATTTTTTGGGACAGAATCTTTTCCGAATAGAATTGGACAGAAAATTGTTGATACTTGAACATATGATGATGATTAACAATTGTTTTGCTTTTTTTCAATTTTGTTGATGCAAATCTTTTCCATCAGATAGCAACAATCGGGCTTCCTCAGAAAAATCTATTCGTAAACATATATTGATCCATGCACCTTACATGTACATCATGTACATCATGTACATCTTGGTGACATTGTGAACAATACAAACGATCCTGGATGAATGTATTCATTTTTTTTGGAAAATTGTGAGTCCATACTCAAAATTTCGGTATCTCTTGTAGTAACTGAATAACATCACATTACATTACCACTTATTGACAAACAATTTTTTTCCGTACAATCATCGTTTCAATCTCTTCCCTTTCTTTTTCTGAAGTTTTGATTGCATATTGACCTCCATGCCACCGTGTAAAGTATTGAATTCAACTGGAAGAATAACACCTTGTATCAGATTTGAATGACTTGCTCATCTTGACCATTACGGTATGTTTTCGTTTCTCGTCTAAACGGCGAATGTATATTCAGATATGTATTCTTTTATTCAAAGTATAAGAGGAAACAGAACACAACATTTTGTATACACGTTCAACTGTCAATCTTCTTTCGAGCAAATTGCTTGTCTGAATTTTTACTGACCGCTAAACATTTTTCCAAATATTTTCACTGCCCAATATTATCACAATCTATCACCACAATTTCCATGAAAATTTGACCATTTGAGGTTGTTAATTTCATCATCAAATAAATGAGGACATAGGAAATGATATTCTCAAGTTCTCCAGATTTTTGTTTCGCTTAGAAAAAAGTTGCAAATATTTGCTTTAATATTGAAATTATATGCACTCAGTGCCAAATAAAATGATGGCGAAAATAATACTCTAAAAATGATGATCATGATAGAAATGATGAAATTGATGATAGGCTATATAAGTCAAAAATAGGGTAGTAATACAATCTTGCAAAAATCGTACAAATCATTAGAAAAAGACAATCTTAAAATAATAGTAGGACATCCACAATAGGTTTGTTTGATTGGCTAATAAAAAAGTGACCAAAATGATCGATCAAGCATATCATCGATAGTCAATTTTGTTCACATTTTATGTGAGGCTTTCGTGAAAATCGGAAGTATAAAATATAAGTGGAACCCCTAAAATTGGTGAGAAAGTGACCTGCTATTTGTGTGTGTTTTTTCTCAAAACTTAACAATTACAAATTGTAGGGAAAAACAATAACAGGCAGCTTGTATATAGCCTGAAAAGTCTATAAGATGATAGAAAAAAAGGCAACAACAACAACAACAACCGATACTCGCTCGGACGATATTGGGTTGAAGGTTTGACATGTAATTTTTCGGACTCATGATCCGATTGAATGATTTTGATACCTTAAATCAGATAGAGAGAGAGAGAGAGAGAGAGAGAGAGAGAGAGAGAGAGAGAGAGAGAGAGAGAGAGAGAATGGTTAAGAAAAAAGAGGTATCCAAAATCAATGTGTGTATGCTTCAAGGCCCATTCGTTCACACACTTAGATCAAGAATTTATTTGAAAATTTCGATTTCGTGGACGAACAAGTATCATGTCATTGATTCATATTTGATCTTCCGGAGGCATCAGTGGAAGTAGAGATCGATTGCGAGCCATGAGACCAAGTGTAAATGTTAACAATCCGGTGGCCAAATTCATGATCATCGGTACAATTTGCGGTGGATCACTAATTACGGTGAGAATATTGAATAGAACACCAGCGGAAAGGTATGTAGAGTATGTGAATAGTAGCCAATGGTGTTCTCGAATGACCGCAAGCAGTCCAACGACATGGATGATGAACACAAATGTAGTTGTGATGGCCAATAGAGCATTTTCCAGCTCTTCACGGTCAATTGATGAGGAACCATATCGATATCGGTGGGGAATAATGTCCAACTTTGATTGGGCTGCTGGAATGGAGTGTAGTTTGAGGCATATTAGTGATATGATTGCCAAAATACAGAGAATTTTGATCAATAAAAACAATAGTGGACGTCCAAAAGGATCGATTTCATCTTCATCACTGGATTTGATCATGTTGATGCCAAGGAGAGAGAGAGAGAAAAAAAAATTTAGCTGACAGCTAAATCACTGATCCACCACACCGAAAGTGGACGAAATTCTTTCCGCTCAAATGTGCACTGACATCCAACCGTACACATACACACAAAAACAAATTAAAGTTAATTCAAAGTACGATACATCAATTTGAACGATGAGGAAACGGAAATTATTGGTCTATGAACTTTTGCCAATGTAATAAGGCAATTTTGGTAGCAAAAAAATATGCTCAAAATGAAAGAGAGAATGGAAGATGAGGTCAGTGTTCAAGGATGATGTTTTGCCTAAAATGTAGAATAAGTAGGACAAAGTGATGAGGAGGATGGTTAAAAAAAGGGGAAAGGAAAAGGAGGTGACTTTCTATCATCATCAACAGCATCATCTCTCTCTCTCTCTCTCTCTCTCTTTCTTTCTTTCTTTCTTTCTTTCTTTCTTGCCCTTCTGCCTTCTCTTGTTCACTCATCCGATCAAGAAGATGAAGAGAAAATCTCTTTCAGATGTCCCTTCAATATTCGATTGGATGAACAAGTCGAAAGGGGTGAATGTGTACAGTGAAGCTGATTGTGTGTGTGTGAGTGTATACAAAATAACGGACCAACGAAAATGCCCCTGAAAATTAGGGGGTGGAAGTGAAATGAGAGAGCGAAAGAGGGAGAGGGGGATGAAGTGTCCCAGAAACGGCTTTTCTTAGTATTTTCTGAGCTAAGAAGAAGAAGAGAGAGAGAAAGAGAAAGATGAGAGGATGAAGAAGAAGTGGTCTCGAATTGGGTTGCTGAATCGATTCGTTATTCAAGATTTTCCAAAATAGAACGTAAACATACAGTATTCAACCGGACTTGAATTATATGCAGTGGCCGTAAGATGCCAGATGAGCTGCTTATTTTCTCTCTTCTTCCAGCCGATAATGAATGTACAAATAATATTACTTGAGCATCCTAATCAGACTTGTCTTCTTTTTTTTCGTCTCTCTCTCTCTCTTTTCAATTTTACGATGCAAGATACACACATAAGTGAAAAGAAAAATTTTCGATGAATATAAGACAAGCGTTGAATAATGTTTAGTCAGATAACTTGTATCGCTTTGAAATGTATGGCACATGTATCATAAATATATTATGCATATTACGCTTTGTTAACCAGTAACTAAGCTGCTACTTCTGACACACCAATCACGACGATGGAAATTTTGTATGCCATTAGTATTGTATACTTATTTACTTGCCTTTTTTTACTCTCTTCCTTTCGGATTCATTGCATCATCAACAATTTTTCAAGCATTTCATGGTTACCTTTTGAGTGGAAAAAAAGGATAATTTTTTCTCTCATTTCTACACCATCCCCACTACCGTATGATGATGATTATTTTTTTCTTCTCCTCTTTTCCGCAGCATCCATTCCACACAAGAGAGCGAGCACCCTAAAGGCTTCAATCAACTGGTCATCTTTTTGGCATAAGCTGGCACAATAATAATAATCGTAATAATTCTTTTACCAATATACCAATATTTTATCTCCTCATGACACCGTTATGGTAAATCAGATCCAGATTGTAGACCATCTTGTGAATAGGGTGAATACTTTTTAACACTTTTCCGCTTATCTCAATGTCTGGCCTGAATTATGGATATTAGATTCCAATTATTCTGTTTTTACAGTTATACAAAAGTGTATAAGAAGTAAAGTCCATCAAAATGAGAGCTTAGTTACTGTCTGAAATTTTGTTCATTTTGTATTTATATTTTTTGTAGAATATTTGCTCAAATTTTAACGATAAGAACAAAATTCATCCTGATTAATTTTTGCTCAAACTTTTTAATCGAGCATTGAGATGATTTTATCACCAATTTATTTCTTAAGTTCTATCAAATTTTTCCATCAAAAATTGACTTCAATTAACTTTCCTTCTACTCAAACATCACAATATTCAAAAATTAATTCCAAAATTGGCTCATTTTTGTTCTTATTCCTTTATTTCAAATTAATGTTCCGAATTACTGAATAATTTTCCAGATCTTTTCCTGCTCACCCAAAATTCTCTTCATCGAGCATGAAAAGGAATACATCATGTATCATTCAAATTAAGCAAAATGAACGTGTTTAAAAATAAATAAGGAACATAATCAGTGGTCAAGGTATTAAGAAAATTAGTGGTAAGCCACCATCATCAGGCACAATGTAATTAGAGTAAGAAAAGTTTGAACGATTTTGCCTCATCAAGTTTACTGATGAACGATTTTTGGCATCTCTTTTCTTTTCCTTATTCCTTTTTTTCCCATAACTTTAAACTAAATTATCATTATTATTTTGATGCCTACCTCATTTGCATGTGATCTCAATTGAGTGGAAAGATGATGAGATGAAGAGCATCTTTCCAGTCGTGATTGATGTTAGTGTTTCCAGTGCGTGCAGACAAATTTTTTGGGGAGAAGAGAAAATTTTTTGTAATGCTTGATTTGATCATCATATAAACAAAAACTCAAGTGACCAGTAGACTGGACACTTTCTCATTCAATCATTTGATCAGTATCACTATATTTTTCTCTCATTGGTTCATTATTTGCTGCTTTCCATTCAAATGACCACACATATTAGCACCTTCAACATCACTACTGGCACTAATCATCAGTGGAATCATTCATGTGGGTCCGGAAAAAGCAAAAGTGAATTTAATAAACGAATGAATGAGGTGGGAGAGCAAAAAGTTTCATTTGAGCGAAAAGTAGAGGCATCGCGGAAGTGAATCAAATGATATTTTAACCATCAAAACCAATGATCATTCTAAATGATGATCAAATGTTAAGCAATTTGAGTGTGAAAATTGCCACCATTTTGAGAGATCATCAGTTGAATGATTTGGTCACATTTTGCCGATAGTCAAATTGGGCCA
The DNA here is from genome assembly GCA_003956705.1 of Brevipalpus yothersi. Lineage (NCBI taxonomy): Eukaryota > Metazoa > Arthropoda > Arachnida > Trombidiformes > Tenuipalpidae > Brevipalpus > Brevipalpus yothersi. Next base: position 7,967 of record QZCP01000226.1, on the reverse strand, counting down.
TATAATAATATTGCCTTCATGATAAGAGAAATGATGTCTGATGAAAGTAAAAAGTAAAAAAAAATTTTGAAAGCAAAATTTCAGCTGATGAAGGCAAAGATGGCTAAATTGTGGTAGAAGTCAAAAAAGTCATTCCCAATTATCATTCTTGATCAGTCTTGATCTGATTATACATTATTTGTCCAGTGAGTATACATATTCACCAACACCTCATCGTTTTGCACCAGGAAAGCCATTCTACACACGCACACATTGTAACCAGTGTCCCATTGTGGTGGGTATAGCATGATGTAGCATCAAACGGTAGCATGGCCACCGTTTGATGTTTACACCGCAAAACGAATGGAGAGAGAAAAAAAATTTCAACTTATTTTTGTCCATACTTTTATCAAATGATGGCCTGACAGATCACTTATTCGCTCATTGATCAGGTTTTGTGGATGTTTATTTATAAATACAAAGTTCGCATGAGAACTTTCAACGTGAACAGAGAGAAAGAAAGAGAGAACCGCAATGCAGTAGCAGTAATAGTAAAATTAAACTATTATTTGTATGATATCTTGTGTGTGTGTGTGTGTGTTTGCGGCCTGATTTGCATGTTCCACTGGATCAAAGTGATTCAGTGAGTGCGGTGAAGAAAAATTGTATGCTCCAATGATGCTGATGTGACAAACGATCAAGATGGCCCTAAAAAGTGGACTTATCGTTTGCAAGATGCCATTTGATCGACCGCATTGACTGAGTGATGAGAGAGAAAGAGAGAGAGAGAGATGAACGATGGGCAGATAAAGTTGGCCCAAAAATTGGTCCTCCAGATCAGATCGACAATATTGTCATCCGTTATCATCATGTTCAGCTTCCCATCTTTTCCTCTTCAACATCATTTTCTTCTCTCTCTTACCCATCTTTGCTTGATCTGTCCTCTCTTCAATTCAGGAAGACATGCAAGCACGATTCACATCATGATCGTCATCATTCTCCGACAGAGAGAGAGAGAGAGAGAGAGAGAGAGAGAGAGAGAGAGAGAGAGAGAGCAAAAGAGAAGAAAACGTTGATCCTCGTTCTTGATGAGAATTGCTCTTCATCGATTGAATCCACTTTAGTCCAATTCAGTTCATTGAGAGCCATTTTATTGAACAGAAAAAGAGAGAGAGAGAGAGAGAGAGAGAGAGAGAGAGAGAGAGAGAGAGAGAGAGAGAGAGAGAGAGAGAGAGAGAGAGAAAGTTTCTCCACAAACAATGGCTGTTCTCTCTCTCCATCAATTTTTGACTCTCTTACCATCTCATTGCCATTAATTAACAGTCCATGCGGACACAAACACACATTTTCTATCTCTCTCCATGAACAGCCAGCCGATTGTTGATCTCATCTATTCAGTCGAACGTTTAGTCCATTCAGTTAACTTGCCACTGTACATATTCACTTATCCATGGAGTGTCACACGATCGACCTGAATGAATGAATGTATGTATGTCCACATGGTGTGTGTATATATATTTTGAGAAGCATACAGTCAATCAATTGATTCCGAGAGACTCATTCCAGTAGGACACACATTGGTACACAGTAATGTCAATTTTTTCCCTTCTCAGAATAGAGAGCTCATGATTGACAATTAATATTTCATTTCCAATCGTACCAACGTACAAGTATGCTAAATTGTAAGGGGACTTATAGAGTGTTAAGTAGGAAAATTGATCACTTTTCAGATGAAAAATATGAGATATACCAGCATGTGATGTTTATGTGTTTTCATAATAAAACCGTTATGTTTGTATACCAACCTTATATTCCAGTTGAAAATGAGCAATCGGACACACACATTAATTGATGAATGATCAGCTTTCTCGAGCTCAAAATGATGATCAACTTTCACCAAACTGAACTCTTTTTGCGGAAAAAAGCTGTATTTTCATCATTATTATTTTCGACAGAATATAATGTAACATAATGTTTACATAACATATGCACAATTAATGAGTATGTATGTCACAAGATTTTAGTTAATAATTAGATCATGTTGATGCGAATGGGTGATGGTCAACAACAGATGATATCGTAACTAGTTGATCAGATTTCGGAAAATTTTTGCGTTAAATAAGAATAAATATCATCTGATACATGATATAGACTGAGAAAGAGAAGATCGAGTTAACTCTCATTACTCCTTTCACATTAGAATCATTAGAATCAGCAATTCTTCATCAATTAAATTCACCATTAAGAGAAGGCATGTATCATGTGAATGATTGTAATCGAATTCATTTTATTTCAACTCTAATGTTTGATCAAATAATATCGATACATTATCAATGAGGTCTCTATAACGGTATTAATACTTTTTCTTCTGATAGCGATTAATTAATCATGTAGAAGAGGTAATTTTTTCTATCTCTGAATGAGATGAATTGTAAATTTTGAAAAATATAACCATATATATATATTTTCAAAATTAGAAAAAAATTTCACCTCAAATGACTGATCATATTTCGATATCATACTTATTTATATATATATAAATTCTAACTTCCAATCTGATGAGATTCGAGAAACATCATGAAAGAGAATCTTCATTCCAATATATGGACCAAAAAGTGGACAACATTATAACGAATCGTTGATAATACCGAATATATGTTCCAATTGATTATACCGTCAGCTAGTTGATAGTGATTATGTTTGATCAATCTTTTTAGTATGTGTATGCAAAGAATTCAGATAATGTTGAATAAATGAGATCGATAATTCATCAATAGAAAAACTGACTGACTATCGTCTGTGTGTGTGTGAGAAAGGTAAGAAGAAGAGAAAAGAATAATAGCAATAATAATATACCGTTCATATGATGGAAGACTTTTATAATGAGAAACTGAGAGGAAAATTAATTCTTTTTTTCAATCTTGTCCACTTCTTTTAGAAGATGATATTCAAGGAAAAGTATTCTTCTCACTCTTCCATACATTCCGAAGGACATTGAAATCGATTCATTTCCATAATATGACTACTTCTTGTTTCTATTTTCATTTCCACATCTATTCAGCTTTCATTCGAAAAAAAGATGTGGATAATCGAAATGATGATGATCCTCTCCCGATATATTGAGATGTGGAAGAAGAAGCAAAAATTGAAAGCTGCCTGATGGAAGAGAAAGAGCAAGAATTTCTGAAAGGTAATGGATTCTGAAAAATCGATTCTGTATCGATGAATAAAGTGAAAACGATCGGATAGAGAGAGAGAGTGGAAAGCGATTCATGATGATGGGTATAGATAGCTTCGGATTAAGGTTGAAGATGATCAATTGAATGATTATCATTTTTGACTATATCCTTTCTTTCTTTCGAAAACGAATGTGTATATGATGAACATTTAAGGCGTCGATATTTTCGCCATGTTCGTGTTGAAAAGCCGTTACTTGATCTTCTCAACCAGGGGCAGCCACAGTTGGATAGAGTGATAGAAAAACTTATTACTACTACTACTGTATCTGTATAGCTACATGATGGAATGGATATTCGGAAAAAAATTTATTATATCTTAAAAGAGGCCTTCGATTAAGAGTTAAGAGTGTGGCCGATTAAAGAGTGTGCCAATTTGAGCTAGCAATTCCGGTTGAGCATCTTATTCCAGACGATGATGATCATATCATCAGCCAGAACTTTTCAATGTTCATACCATGTTGAATGTGTATATATTTGGCAATATATATTTTCTTTCTTAGCCTCATGTGTTAGCCTTCTGATTGATTGTAGCATTCAGAATATTTTGAGTACCTTTTTTTTCGAAATAAAATCAAAAGTGACCTCACAGCTACCGATTAGTGCACACTATATCGGTATGCATCCAAATAGCTATCATTGGTCTTTCTCTTTCTCTCTCTCAATTCATTGGACCCAATCAAATCAATTATCCACTCTCGAATCAGGACAGTTTGTAATGGAGAAGGAAAAAAAATCAGTAAAGCATTAATAATATTGATATTTTTTTTTCATCAATGGCTAACGATAATGACAGTCACGGCAAGGCACACATGTCCACATGATGGGTCCCTGATACATATATATATATATACATATCTAAGTTCGCTAACGATCATTCAACTCAAGGTACCAAGTTGATTTGCGATTAAAATCACTGGATCACAGACGGAATCATGCTGGCTCATACTTATTAGCTTGATGCAAATCAACACTGCGGAGCCCATTTCTGAAAAGATGGAATAGAAATTGAACTATATTCTGAAGTCCTGAAATTTTTGTCACAGATAGGTACAATTTTTCATGTGTCCTTCATGGAATATCCTGAACAGGAACCTTTTCATAGTCTCTCTCTCTCTTTATACCATTTTTTGGTGATGATTTTTGCACCTTCTGATGTTGAAAGAGCAGAGAAGGCTTCTCAGATCGCTGAGTATGAGACTGAGGTGTGTCGTGGTGCAGTGTGTATGGTGAATAATGGTAGAGATAAATGAAGAGATTTTTGTGATTTGAGGAAGTCAAAAAACATGGAAACATTGGAAACATTGAGGTATACACAATTGTATGAGAGATGAATGTACTCATAGTGAAATCAATGGTTCACGCTATCAAGGTGCAATGCAACCCTATTCAAACAATACTAGACTAGGGTTTACAGTTATGCATAAATACGCATCGTCTAATTGCATTGAATTTTGGAGTGAAGCCCGGAAGTTTTGCATGAAGTTTTTGAGAGTGAATGTGAAAGAAGAGAAGTTAGCAATGAGAAAGTGAAGAAACTTTTAGTATTATTCAAAAATCAACTCATTGTTAGGCTTAGGAGCTGGGGAAAAAGGTTCCGCATAAAAGCAAGCTGAATCGTTCACTTGATAGCTTGATATCAATCCTAAGAATCTTTCTCAAGAAATTAATTCAGATTAGAGATTTAAAATAGGAATCGACAACTTTTCTCGCAGAAAAATTGCCAGATAACTTCGAACTCCCGGAGGAAGGATGATCCGAAAATATTTCACTTCCAGTTAGCCACTGGCGAATCTCTAGACTTACCAGACTTTAATTTCATTGTGAATTAATATCGAAGACTACTCAAATCAATTGGCAATCTCTTAATTGCTGAGATGTCTGAATTTCAAGTAGCACGCGAAGCGATCAGAGTCGCAATTCTTCTGGGAAATCAGCGTCTAACTCCATTTGGTGTTCAGAGCTCTTGAAAGGTTTGGCATCTCATTTTATCGGTATTTAATGTGCCAATAATTGTCAGTATTCAATTTCTCAATCGCAAATAATTTGATTAAGAATTTCGAATTCACGGAAGAAAGATGATCGAAAGTGACCAAACTTCCCGTAAACGAATGGAAACTCTTCGAGTCTGTTAGACCTCACTTTTCTTTGCCAATTAAGATTGTGAACTATTTCACACAGGTGAACAATCTAAGATAAGCTGAGTTGTCTGATTTCCATGTGGTTTCTTGAAGCGATCAGAATCGCCAAAATTCGCCTACTCTAGAGTAACATACATCATACATAGCGATACGTATTGATGGCCCTTGGTGAGTTTGGCAACTCATTTTGTAATTAATCTGCTTAACTTTGTTTACCTTCCGGATAAGATGGTTACTAATCAGAAATAATTAGGAAGATAAAGAGGAATAATTGATAATTTGTGATCCACAGGTGTCGGAAAATTTTTCACGGATCAAAACCGAAAGGTGTTACATATTGATGTAAATTTGACCTTAGTGTTTTCCCTGTGAAATATTCGCAATTTTAGCTCATTGAATCGACAGAAACTCGGTATTTTTATCACACTCAGAAGAAGTTCTTTACACAAAGTTTGAGCCATCGACTTGATGGTGTGTTATCATTGAATCAAAACATAAAATTAAAACGGTGAATTAAAACAAGAAGTTAAATCTTCCTCAATCACATCAATGTTATGCAAATTTCTTACTTCTTCTAACAAAAAATTAGATAAAGAACTTTAAATTCATAGAGGAGGTAAAACTGGAAGATGAGTCACTCCCGTCCAGTAAATAGAGAATCTCAAGACTTGACGAACTGTATTTTCTGTGTTAATTAAAATGAGGTACTATTCAAATCAAATGATAATAAGGTATATAATTGAGTTGTCCGATAACCATGTTGTTCACGAAGCGATCAGGGTCGTAAAAATTCTCCTATGCCAGGCACTACTCCGTGTTGTGTATTGCCGACTCTTGGTGAGTTTGACAACTCATTTTGGAATTAAGTCTGGTAAACTTCTCTCCATCGTAGGTGAGTTCATGATTAATAGAGAAGATTTCATGATTATTACATTACGATTCAATGAACCGAAATTCAATTTCCTTAGATCAGTTCTCGAAAGAGCTGCATCAATCAAGTTGAATCATCGACTCGATGCGATATGGTTACGAAGATTTCTCCCGAAAATCATTGGAAGAAGTGATTTCTGTTACGGTTTCATCAATGAACGATATGAGTTGATATTTTCTTTTCGCAAAGAACTGGGCTAGGAACTTGGAATTCAGTCTCAGAAAATAATCCAATTTTGTTATACTTTCAGCAACAGAATAGAGCATCTTTAGACTTGCTAGACTTTATTTTTGAGAATTAAGATTGAATACTATTCAAAAACCGGTGAACAATCTATGATAAGCTGAGTTGTCTGATTTCCAAGCGAATCTCTCGAAGCGATCAGATTCGCCAGAATTCATCTGCATCTGAAGTCATACTGTATTGACAACTCTTGGTGAGCTTGGCAATTCACTTTTCATAAAACCAATAAGCTTTTTGCTTCTTCCTGCTGAGCTCTAATTGAGAAAGAATGAAAAAAATTAGTTAATATTTTGACAGTTTTTTATACATATCCACAGGTGTTTAAGTGAAGAGAGTTTCATGGATCGAGCGAAAAGAGGTTCATGATGATGTAAATATGATCTCAATGTTTTACCAAGATGATATCGGCAATTATCACTGATTGGATGAATCAAGACTCAATATTTTTATAAACTTATGGCAGAGCGGAAGTGAAAGAAGCAGCCCATTATAGCTTCGAACTGTTACGGTCTAATATATATTACATGGAAATTGCTCATAAACGAATGGGGGGGAGAGTGAGAGGTGTTAATCACTGATTGTGATCGGGTTAACGAACTAATCAAAGAAGAATAAAGAGGGAAAGTTTATTATACATCATCAGATGATCTGAATATGAGGAGCATCGAATCAAGTTGCATAGACAATCTGAATAGATTGCAACATGGCTAGTAACTGAATAGAGTACATTGGCCATTATTAATGAATAAAATCAAGAAGGATCAATGAATTTTGGTTTGAAAAGAATTTCAATGGACAACGGTTGATGTATACTGGCAAGTTCAAGAGCCAACACTTTTACCCAATTAAATTCACGACATAGCCTTTTCAGCCTTAATGAGAATTTCAGTGGTTGAGAAGAAAGAATCAGAGAGAGAGAGAGAGAAACGATATCGTTCTGTGTGTTCAATGGAAGCTCATCCAGCGGAGCTAATCGATTTCTCATGATCATAATTCATGAGAAGACCAGAAAGTATATAGCATATGCACATCTATTATAGCAGTAAGATGAGAGCGTATAATGAATGAAATCTTTTCAAGTCTGACTATTCTCAGCTCGAGTAGTCTGCCGAGAGAGAAGTTGGTTAATTTACTTTTCCAAAGTATGAGCCTCTCTCTCTCTCTCTTTTGCATGGTTACTGGTTAGTTTCACTGATTTACATTTTTCAACTGATCTAGTTAATCCATTGGGCAATTCATTATTAAGCATGCAATGGATCCTCTCTCTCTCTCTCTTTCTCTTTCCCTTTTTCACATGATTTGTGAATCGTAAATCGGATTCAGACTTTTTTTGCTCCTCTCTCTCTGCGTTTTTCGTAAGAAATTGGACAGGAATTTTCTCAAGAAATGAGAGAGAGAGAGAGAGAGAGAGAGAGAGAGAGAGAGAGAGAGAGAGAG